>JAIFOV010000104.1:0-90301 GCA_020654155.1 Novius pumilus | reverse complement strand
AAACGAAAAGATTCAAAGTTCCTCAGCTTAAGTTTATCCGCGGGCTTGAGATGAGTCTCGGTAACTAGAATCACGTCAATACCGCTATCTACAGCAAAAAACAATAAACCATTCCGTTTCGCTTTCAAGCCCTTGGCGTTCCAAATGCAGATTTTCACGGAATCCGTTCTTGATAACGAATTATCCATAACAAAAACATTGGATGTTTTTCGAAATCGATTCGAAACGAATAAATTGTTCGGGAGTGGGTTTGCATTCGGCGAACAATGCCCACATTTCTCCGATCGCGAGCGCGGCCGCGGCGAAATCGCCTTGCTTCGGAGCAGGGGCAGATTTCGACAGCTGTGGCGTCGGTTGCGTCTTCGGTTTCGCGTTTTCCTCTGCAAATCGCGCGAGTAAGTCCTAGAATCACTAGGCACTTTTTGGAGGCGGGACTTGATGGATGCAGTCGGCTCTGCAGCCATCGGCGGATTTGCAATTTTCGGAACCGATTTCCCGGTGTTACCGATGCCTTTTCGTTGGTGGAAAAAGGACCGGCGGACCGTCGGTGACGGCCCATTTATTGGGGTTGGTGAAGAATGAATAACGGGTGTGTATTCGAGTTAGCCCTGCATGTCAGTGAACGTCGAATTTATTTCGCTCCGAGAATTTTCGAGTTTTTAATTCGAATTTTGTCGTTTAACTTCGTTTTGGTTTATTTGGTGCGTGATGTCCTTAACGTTAGTTCGTTAGGACAACAGTTTTTCCCCGTTCCCTACGGTAAGACAAGCCGGTATCGGAACCGGCTTGCAACAGTGATAGGACACTTAAGTGAATTTTCCCGTGTGTAGTGCAATATGGACGCTCAGCAATTCGAGGATATGGACGATATTAATGTGCAATCGATTCTTGAAGACTCCGCCAGAAAAGATGCTCAAATCGCCAGTCTTGAAGCAAAACTCAACGAAGCCACGTTAGAAATCAAAAAATACAATCAAACCTTACAACAGGTAATCCACAATGCAAATTTATTTAAAGAAGAACGCGATTCCCTTAGGAAAAGATTCTTGAACTCTGAAGGTGAGTCTAATTCGGTAGATTCAAAGAAATCCGGTAAAGCGAAACGCAAAAGAACCTCAAAGGAGGAGCTTTCAGCTCGTTCTTCCACGTCATGTTCAGTTATCGCAAAACCTGTAGTTTCTAATACCGATATGGATACATCCAATGTTTCCTCCGTAAGCTTATCCGCTAATCCAATTGAAGTTATAAATGATTCTGATAACATCATTACCGTAAATCCAGTGATGGGAATAAATGAGTCCCAAAATTCCGTTACATCCGTTCCTTTATCTTATCCGTCACAACAAAACCAAAGTCAAGCTCCTGCTCCAAAAATCAGAGTACCTCCGATAGTTGTTCGTGAGGAGAACAAATGGAAAGTGATTAACGAAACTTTGCGAAAAGAAAATATCAAATTCAATTCGGCCCGAGCGACTCGCGAGGGAATTAAAATTCTTCCCACCACTCCAGATGATTATAGAAAATTAAGTAGAGTTTTAGAGAATGACTTGAAAATTCCGTTCCATACTTTTCAAACGCAAGAAGAAAAGAGATTACACATAGTAATGAAAGGAGTTCCGATAGATTACACATCATCTGAAATAATTGCCGAACTAGAAGCTCGCGATTTCCATCCGTCATTAGTACATCGAATGACCAGAAGGATCAATGATTCTCGTCTTCCGATACCAATTATTATCGTTCTTCTCCCAAAAGCTGAAAAAGAGATTTTCAATATTGTTGGTATGTTCAATTTGAAAGTTACGGTCGAAACTTTACGCAGAAATCGAGAAATAACACAATGCCATAGATGTCAATTGTTCGGGCACAGCCAGAATAAGTGCTCCGCAAATTATAAGTGCGTAAAATGCGCAGGTAACCATTCTACTGCGGAATGCAAAAAACCGAGAAATGCCCCGCCAAAATGTTGTCTTTGTGGCGGAGACCACACTGCAAACGCCCGAATTTGTCCGAGGCGACCAAAACCGAAATCTCCGACTGGGTTTAACGCCCAAAATACCGCACCCAGGCGCTCTTTTGCACCTGTGGATTCGTCGAAACCCGTCTGGGATGGGAAAAACGCAGCGCTTTTTTCCTCCCCCCAAAATTCAACGCAATTACAAATTCAAGAACTTATGTCATCTATGGTAAAACAATTTGAAACACTGCTTAAAGCACAGTTCGCTTCACTTACTCGAAACATTCAATCGAGCGCATGATTCTTTAAATCCGTCCAATCTTAAAATCACTATTTGGAATGCCAATGGAGTAAAAAGAAATAAAATTCACATTTTGAATTTTCTTTTGCTTCATAATATTGATATTTTTCTTGTTCAGGAAACTCATCTCAAACCTCATGAATCCTTCAAAATTCCAAATTATTTAGTATACAGAAACGACAGGTTAAATGGTCGTTTTGGTGGCACCATGATACTTATTAAACAGAATCTTTCACACTATCAAATTATTGTTCCCTCTCTTCAATGCCTTGAAATTACCCAAATTAAGGTCGTTATGTCTGGTCAATATCACCTTCGTATTTGTAGTCTGTATCAGCGACCAAGTAAATTCCCGGTCAGATTTGAATATGACAATTTGATTCTCCAAGATACATGCCCTACAATTCTTGGTGGTGATTTTAATGCGACTCATTCTTCTTGGGGTCTTCCTTATACCAATAGATTCGGCCGTTTCATAGACTCTTTCATTTCTGATCACAATCTTTCGATTATCCTTCCAAATGAACCTACCCATTTCCATAACGAATCTTCCTCTTCTACCATAGATTATTTTTTAATGAAAAATATTTCCCGTAATTTTTATCTTGAAGTCCATCATGAGTTAGATTCTGATCATCTCCCTATAACACTTCATTTAGGCGATTCCAATAATCTTCCAAATTTAATTTCGAATTTCACAACTGATTGGTCAAAATTCAAAGAGTTCCTCTCAAATACTCAAGGTATTCCTATCATTGATTCTATTGACGACTTAGAATCAGCAGCTTCCAAAATTCAGAATGATATTTCCGCCGCTCTATCCAATTCCAAAATTCCAATACAAAATAATCAAATTCGTTTTCTAGAATTCCCAGTCGGTCTGAAAGATTTGATTAGAAAAAAGAATGCAGCCCGCCGAAGGGCAAGAACAACGTTTAATCCCTCGGACAAACAATGGGCAAATTATTTACAAAAACAAGTACGAGAAAAAATTACGAAATTCAATAACGAAAAGTGGGAAGAACACCTCACAAGAGTAAATAATAACGACAAAACATTTTGGGCAATGACGAAAAATTTAACCAAGGGAGTAAAAAACGTTTCTACACCGCCGATCGTACTTCCAAATCAGATTATAGAAAACCCGAAAGAAAAAGTAGAATATTTCGCAGACAATTTAGAAATTCAATTTACTGAAAATGAAGAGCCTTCTTTTCCGGATAAAATTTACGAAATTAAAAGAAATATTGCATGGATGAAACGTACGAATCCAGACTCAAAATTCCAGTTCACAACACCACAAGAAATTAAAAGTATAATATCTAATTTAAATAACAAAAGGCTCCTGGATTCGACAACATTAACAATAAATCGTTAAAAAATTTACTGACGAAACAATTTGTTGAAATAACAAATATCGTAAATGCAATGTTTCGATTACATCATTTTCCGTCGTGTTTTAAACATGCTGTCGTTATACCCATTCCTAAAGGAGGTGTATCCGCTACGATTTTCGATAACTTTCGACCGATAAGTTTACTTCCAACGATAGGAAAAGTTGCAGAAAAGGTGATACTTCTTCGAATCAAAAACTTAGCACAGACAGACGAGGTTCTTCCTGAAGAGCAATTCGGTTTCAGAGAACACCTTTGCACAACTCTGCAAACAATGAGGTTGACGGATTTTGTTGAAAATAATTTTCGGAAGAGATGGAAAGTAGGAGCGATAATGCTAGATGTGGCAAAAGCCTTCGACAAAGTCTGGCATGAAGGCTTAATTTCAAAATTAATAAGTATGGGTTTTCCAATTCACATGAATAAATTACTTTATTCATACCTGTCGGATCGTACTTTTGTTACGAAGATCAACGGAATTTCATCGTCCGTGAGAAATATCGAAGCAGGTGTACCCCAGGGCTCCTGTTTATCGCCGTTACTATACAATTTATACACCTCAGACATACCGAGGGATGACAAAAATAAATTGTTTTTATATGCAGATGATACAGCTATTGTTTCGGCATCTCCAAATGAATCTGCAGTTTCGGCCCGACTTCAAAAGCATATGATCAAAATTATGAAATGGTGCAAAACATGGAAAATAAAGCTAAACGTTTCCAAAACGCAAGCAATTATTTTTCGCAAAAATAGAAGGAAAATAAAAATTCCAAGAAAGGTCAAAATTTACGATAGAAGTATTCCATGGCAAGATAAATATGTAAAATATCTGGGGATACTTTATGATAGACATTTAAAGTGGAATATCAACGCACGTCACCGGTTAAATATTGGAAGATCACTCATGAATAAACTTCATCCCTTGACGAACAACAAAATTTTGAGTATTAACAATAAACTAAAATTGTACTTTAATATAATACGGCCTTCAATTACCTATGCTGCACCTTCATGGATCAAAATTTCGGACAGAATGAAAAAATCTTTACAATCTTTGGAAAACAAAATCTTGAGGAAAATCACAAAAGCTCCCTGGTTTGTGAGAAACTCGATTATAAAACGAGATTTGGGAAACCCCATCGGCATCATTGAGTTTATGTCAATGATGAGTTGTAATTATCGTTTGAAAGCCCAAACACACCAAAGGGCTTTCATAAGGAACGCTTTTAATTAAGCACCCTTCAAATATTTTCGTTCTCTTGGCATGGTGAACGTGCCAAGACGATTCCGTTGCAAAAATTTCCGTTTCAAAAATTTTTGATATTATATACGTAAGGAGCCTAGGCTCAACGTGAAAACAAAAAATGCCCGATCAATGAATGAATAACGAGATGGTTTCGTTAGCGGTGGTATTCCGTCGAGAGCAAGACGTTATGGAAGTATCGAACTTGTTACCAAAGCCTTGAGAAAGGCTTGGCGAACTGATGGCAAAGGCCACGGCAGCAGCCCCGAAACTGTTGAATGAAACACTTTTTCCGGAGAAAGGTCAGTATTAATTACATAAGTATTTGTTGTAACAGCTTAGTACGTAGAAACTTGTTTCTTATTCTAACAATATATACAATTATTTACAGAATATTTACAAGGTTTTACAATGATTTGTTTAGTGTTGTTTCTTGTAGTGTTACGAGACTGTTGAATGAAACACTTGACAAGGTGATGTTGTTTGTATGTATGTGTATTTTATTCTTCTATTGTTTGGAGAATAAGAGTTTTCTTTTGTGTTTACCCTTTGAATTCACGGGGAATTTCCTATGTCTTTTGTGAGGGGGTTTTTGTGTATAGTGTGGTGGAAGAATTTGTTTGTGTCATTAGCTATTTTTTTGTGTATGCTGATGGTGTTTGTTAGGAATCTGAGATGGCGGTTTGAGATTTCGTACGTTTTTCTGTTGATAATTAGTCTTAGGGCTTTATTTTGAAGGGTGTCTAATTTGTTGAGGTGTGTTTTAGCTATTTTGTTCCAGATAGGGGATGCATAAGTGAGTATTGGTATAATGTACGATTTGTATAGAATAATTTTGATTTTTCTACTGAGTTTATTGGATTGTAGTAATGGGCGTGAGCTATTTGGTATCGAATATCCTTTTTGTAGTCTTTCGTTGGTATTTTTTGCGTATGTTAGTTTGCTGTCTAGAATTATTCCCAAGTATTTCGTTTCGGAGGTTTTTTCAATTGGTTGGTCGTAGAAGTATATTGGGGAACTATTTTTCTATGGCTAAAGAATATTAACTTAGTTTTAGTTGTGTTGATTTTAATTTTCCAGGTGCGATAATATTTTCCTAATTTTTTGATGTGGTTCTGAAGATTTTCAGCTATTTGATACGTTTTTTTGTTTTCGGCAATGATCGCGGTGTCGTCGGCGTATAGGGCTATATCGGTCTTTTTAGTAGTTGGAGTATCGTTGGTATAAAAGAGAAATAGTATTGGCGAGAGCACGCTTCCTTGGGGAACTCCTGCAGGGATTTGTTGTAAATTTGATTGGCTATTATTTATCTGTACTTGGAATGTTCTGGTTGTTATGAATGATATTATGATTTTTAATAGATGGGGAGGGCATATGTTTTTCATTTTGTAGATTAAACCTTTCTGCCATACGGTATCGAACGCTTTTTCGATGTCCAATGTCAGGAGGGCTGTTGTGGTGTTTTCAGTGAAGTTTTTAGTTATTTTATTTGTGATCCTCGCCAGCTGGAGTATTGTACTATGATTTTTCCGGAAACCGAATTGATTTTTGGAGATATTTTCGTTGATTGTGTCCTGGAGTCTGGCTAGAATTATTTTTTCAAAAATTTTTGATAAAGAACTTAAAAGACTGATGGGTCTGTAATTCGTAGTTAGGTTTGGTTTCTTATTCGGTTTTTTAATAGGTATTATTGTTGCGTGTTTCCAGACATTTGGAAAGTATTGTAACTTTAGGCAGGAGTTATAGAGATCGACTAAGGTTTTATGGTATTTGTAGGGAGTTTTTTGATAGCCGGATTGGTTATTTTGTCTGGGCCAGGGGCTTTTCTATTTTTGAGTGATTTTATTATTGAGTTGACTTCATACTGTTTTGTGAGGTGTTGTGGGGGGGTTAGAAAGTCTTGGTTGGAAAAGTTTTCAAAAAAGGTGTCTACTTTGTATTCAGTCGTTGTATCAGAAGGATGAATTGTGATCTTGTGATTGAGGTGAAATTGTTCGGCCAGTGCGTTAACTTTGTCGGAGTCAGTTAAGTATGATCTGTCGTTTTTGTTGAGTGGGGGGATGTGTTTGTTATCTCTGATTTTGAGTGCTTTTGCTACTTTCCAGAATGAGCAGGATTTTAGATCCATGTTTTTTAGGAAGGTTTCCCATGAATTGGAATAATGTTGTTTTATATTGAGATGGATATTTTGATTTATGTCTTTGATTCGTTGTTTGGTTATTAAGTTGGGGCGTCTTTGGTGGCATGATCATAGTCTGTTTCTGAATTTTATAAGGGCTTTTATTTCCTCAGGTAGTTCGTCTTCTCGTTTTGTAATTGGGGTGTATTTGGAAGCATTTTTGAAGGAGTTTCTGATATGCGTTGTAAGTTCAGTTATTTTCTCATCTATTTCGTTTGAAGTGTTTAAGTGTTTCGCTGTAATTGTTTTGTATTTAATCAATTTTGAGTATTTTAACCAGTCTGTTTCTATTTTGTGTTTCGGTTTTAATTTAGGAGTGTTATGATTCAATATAGAAGTAAAAATGAGAAGATGATCAGAGGAAAATTCTTGGAGTGCTAGTGGCTCTGTTATTGGTGTGTTTTTGTTTATGATTAGGTCTATTATGGAGGGTCTTGTATTATTGAATGGGAAATGGGTGAAGTTGTTCGATGGGAAATGTAGTGTCGTATTTGATGTTTCAATGTATTTTTTTAGTGTGTTTACGTTGTAGTTATTTGAGTAGCAATTCCATAATATGTTTTTAGCATTGAAATCGCCTAGTAAAAGCACTTTATTGTTTAGCTGTACCAGTGATTTTAAGTATGTCTCGTTCAGTTTTTCAGAGGGGTGAATGTATATATTTATGATGAGGTTGTTTTCTATTTGTGTGGCTATCGCTTTGATGTTGATATTCATTGAATTGCATGGTGCTGTATGTTGTTTTTAATGTATTTAATTAGTTGGATGTTATTTTTGTTGTCTTTTAAGTAGTGTGCTATGTAGTTATTGATTTTAGGGGGGTAGTCTTTTTTCATTCTGGCTTCTTGGATGCAGGCAACATCGATATTATTTGAGTTGATATAATTTGATAATTCTTTAATTTTATTGTTCAGAGTATTTGCATTCCATGAAATGATTCTTAAACTCATTTACGGATATTTTTTTGCGATTTCGGTTAGCGCCAGCATTTGTTGTATTTTGGAAGAGTTTTTTCCTATGGCTTTGTTGAATTCTGATAACATTTGTATGAGTTCTTTTAGATTATATTTGGAATTAAGTTCATTCAGTTCTTTGATTAAGGCATTTAAATCGTTGGTGTCCGCATCTCGGTTTTCAGTTTGGGAATTTGATTTCTGTGTCATAGCACTATATGAGATTAATGGCGTTACTTGTTTAGCTGGTTTTTTGGGTAATGCGGGGTAACTTTGTTTAGTTGAATTATGTGTGTGTATGTGTGATGTTACAGAATTGGTTTGTGTGTTTGAATTCTTACTTACATTATCTAAATATTCGAGGTATGCCAGGCAGCCAGTGTAGTTTGCTGGGTGAGGTCCTTTGCAGTTGACGCATGTTGCTCCGCCTTCTATTCTTTGTTTGATGGGGCAGTCTTGGGTGTGATGTGGTTGAATGCATTTTACGCATTTTGGTCGTTGGTTGCAGTTTGACGAGCCGTGTCCGAACTGTTGGCAGTTGTGGCACTGGGCGACTTGAGATTTCCTGTAGTATCTCTGCCAGCGGACGTGGCAGTCTTGGACTTCATTGAGTGTCTTAGCTTGTTTTATGTCGTCTGCACTCTTGACGTAAATGAGGAATGAGCTGGCATTTTCATTGTTTGTTTTGGATAGCAATTTTTTGCAGTCCGTGACTGCGACATTGTTTTTTTGTAACTCGAAGGTGATTTCTGTGGTTGTTAAGAAGGGTGCTGCTTTTAGAACTATTTTCTTTGATCGGTCTTCCTTTAATGTGTATGTAAAAAAGTTGATGGAGTTGGCTTTTAAATTGATCTGTATATTTTCGAATTCTTCTTTTGTGCTGGTACAGTTTGGTTGTACAGGAAAGTTATTGATATCTTAGATTTACTCTGTTCTCTCATTTTTTCGTAAAAACCTCTTCTATTGAGAAGGTTGTCGGTCATGATAATCGGGGGCATTTTTTTTGGGGTATGATTGTGATTTTGCGTCGTGCTAGCATGCTCGACGCTGTATGGATTGGTGTTGTTAGTTTCCATGCTCTCTTCTTCAAGTATGGCGTATCTGTTGCTCGTTGCTATAGTATTGTCAATTTTCGGTGTGTTTTTTTCCCCATAATTGCTTATGGCGTCGCTCCATTTGTGGGACATGTTGGTTAATTTTTTAGTGATAAGCTTTTCTTTGAAGATTTGGTACTTCCTCAGGGGAAGTACCGCTCGGTAGGGATGGGCGATGTTCATCGATGTTTCTAGAACATCGATGTTGAGGAGCCGATGTCCGATATTTTATGCATCGATGTCAGTTATGAATAACATCGATGGAAACATCGATGTCAACCTCAAACATCGAATGTTTGATGCTTTTTCATTGGGAAACCTATAATTCCCGATATTTGATCGTATATATGAATATAATTAATACTAATTGAAAACAATTAGAGAAAACTGTAATATTTGGGAGAATGCAAACACTTCTATGGTACAAAATAGAAAAATTGAACGAAAGATGGCACTGGAGAACATATTTGAAAATATTCGGAAAAACATTAGTGTGCGTTTTGAGATCCTTTAGTTTCGAGAATTCAAAGTCACATAATATCGGGAATCAAGGGATTGCTCGTATTCTGTTGACTTCCCCTAATCGGTTCATCTTTGTCCCGATACTTCGGAGCAACGGCATTTCTCACTTTAGTTTATAATTTTTCATCTATTTAAGTATTCAACGCCGTTAGTCGCATAGGGTTTGGTAGGCCCTTTAGGTCATATTGTATATGTGTTAGTGAAAATTATATTCAGAGTTTATACATGTTTAATCAATTAAGTGCTGATTGAATGAACTCGTTTTAATTCAGGGAAAATTGAATTAAACCGATGAAAATTATTTATCTGTATTTATTCTTCATCCAATATATGTTCCTCATTGATTGTTGCTGCACGCAGCAAGATTGGAAGTTTTGGTTTAGTTTTTACGTTTCTTATCGGGTTTAATTTTTACGCGCGTTCGAGACGCATACGGTTTCCGAAATAAGTCGCGACAAGACGCATACCAGTTACGATTGCGAGTCCAAGCTCCAGAGCCGACGACAGCAAGAACGATTTCCTCATCGACAGGGTACCCTGCATCAATATCGAGAAGCTCCAGGTTAGTGACCAAAACCTTGCATAATTGAAAATTGTATGCGATCGCCTTCGCTCCGGTCTTTTTCGTTAATTACATCATTTATGTGTCGCCAAATCATACAGTCCACATTACTTCCAGTTTCGTGCGGCAACATAAAATGGTCCTTCGGGCCGGATAATTTCAGAACGGCATTTCACAATTTGTTATGCAATTCAAATATTTAGGATTTCCGATAAGTTGAATCCTATAATTCGTTTCCTTTCTTTCTTGTCGCATTTCGGTCCGAGATATAATCTCGTTTCATTTAATACCGTATCAGCAGGTGGTTATTATCGCTGAATTCGTTTGACGAGAAAACAAGCGATTTATTTTCATTTCGTGGTCGAATTCGTATTAGGAAATATTCGCCCGATTCCGATCACATCTGCATTCACGATTTATTTCCAACTCGTTTTATATCACACTTTCCACGGTCAAATCGTTCAATTTCATTACTTGTTTTTCAATAACTGATATTCCGAATTGAACTTGTTTTTGCGAGATGGGACCTGAACTAAAAACGTTACTATTTAAACGGAAATCATCTGCACAGCGGATCACCGAAGTTTACAATTCGGGAATAAAAGCGTCACAACAAGCAACTATTGAAAACATCGAAATTTTTCGAGTTAAATTTCAAGATTTGCCCTCAGCATTCGAGCAGTTCAGTAAATGCCATAACGAAATTATTGGTTTGGTTCGGGAAGATGAGGAGTTTGAGGTTGAGGATGCGATTCGACGGGAGGTTGAGTCATTTTATTATCAAGCAAAAATGCACTATAATTTGATCTGCAAGCCTTTAGACGACGAGAATGCTGTTGAGCGGGCAAGAAGTTCGGCTGCTTCTAAATCTGGTGAAGTGCCATTCCTGCGACCTGAATTACTTCCAGTATTGAATGTGCCCAAATTTAAGGGAGATTTGGATTCCTGGCCATCCTTTTTTGATATGTTTAACCAAATCGTGCATAATAATACAAACCTTAGCGATGCTTCGAAATTGAAATATCTTTTTTCTTATCTAGAGGATGAACCTCGCAGACTGCTGGGTGGTATTACAATTTGTGACTCTAATTATGCAATTGCTTACAGAAAGTTAGTAGCTAAATATCAGAATAAACGCCATCTTGCTACAAATGCTTTGAGTTCATTAATGGGTGTATCGTGCAAAAATGATTCGCAAAGAGAATTAAGAAAAATTCTGGATGTATTTTCGGAATCATTGCAGACGTTACGAAATTTGGGATTCAATACAGAGTCCTGGTGTTTCGTTTTGTTTTATGTGTTATTGGAAAAAATTTCGCTGGATATTCGCAGACTTTTCGAAATTCAGTACGTTTCAGAGGAAATTCCCACCTTCCAGCAACTTTACAAGTTTTTGGAGGATCATTGTAGGGCTTTGGAATCTATTCCTGTTGCAAAGTTTAATAAAAATCAGGGCTCTGCGAATGGTAATTTCGTGAAATTTGAGTCAAGAAAACATAGCCGATCTCAGACGTTCAGTACTCAATCCACAAAGATTTCATGTTATTTTTGTAAAGATCCACACGTGTTGTCAAGATGCTCTAAATTTATGGCGAAGCCCTTAGCTGAAAGAAATAATTTCGTTAAACAGAATAAACTCTGTCAAAATTGTCTTCATCACAGTCACGAGACGATAAACTGCAGGTCACGCTTTCGTTGTAGAATCGACGACTGTCGGGGTAAACATCATAGTTCCTTACATGTTGCGAGGACTAAAAGCGGTCTAGGGAATGTTACAATTACTCATGATACAGAGAATTTTCCTCCCACTAGCGGCCATAAAGAGACGCAGTGTAATAGCACCAGCTTGAAGGTCTCGCAAAAACCTCTTTTCGATGACACTGCAAATTTGCTAGCTACCGCAGTTGTAGACATTTTCGATAAATATGGTTGTGTTCAACCCATTCGAATTATGTTAGATTCTGGTAGTACTGATTCCTTCATAAGCGAACGATGTGTGCGCAAACTTAATTTGCCACGCATACCTTATACTACTACAATTCATGGTTTGAACCAGATGAGTTCGACTTCTTCAAAAGGAATAACTGTTTGTAAAATTAAACCTCAAAACCATTTAGGTCCCGAGATTGCTTTTAAGGCCATCGTAATTCCTAAATTGTCCGCGAATTTGCCTTTATTCGATTTACCAAAAGGCTGTTGGGAAAGCATAAATGCGTTACCATTAGCAGATAAAGAATATTATATTTCCAGATCTATAGATATGTTGATAGGTGTCGATGTCTTTGGGCAGATACTGAAGAGTGGTCGTATTGCGGGAGTTCGAGGTCAACCAACGGCTCTTGAAACAGTCTTTGGTTGGGTACTTCTTGGAAAAGTTAAATATTCTGGTTGTTGTGGAGATTCAAAGGCTTTCAACTATTTTCTTTCTGCTCCAGATATTCCACTGGAGTTATTAGTTTCGAAGTTTTGGGAAGTCGAGCAGGTTCCTCAAAACTCGTTCTTTTCCCGGAAGATGCGAAGGCGGAAGAGATTTTTAAAACTACGGTTTCAAGAGATCATACCGGCAGATTTATAGTATCGTTACCTTTCAAGAATGGTGAACCTGATTTGGGAGATACCTTCACACAAGCCCGACGTAGATTTTTTCTGTTAGAGAAGAGGTTACAAAGAATACAGAAATTTATGCTGCTTATCGAAAGTTTATGCAAGATTACATAGATCAGGGTCATATGTCTTTGGTGTCACCCGATTCTTCTAAGTTTGAAGCCTCATGCTACTTACCACATCATTGCGTAGTCAAATTAGATGGTGATAACACAAAATTCAGAGTTGTGTGGGACGGAAGTGCAAAGGGAAAGGGAGGTAACAGTTTGAATTCGTTTCTCTTAACCGGTCCCAAATTGCAGAAGGACATAGCTTCGCTTCTTCTTCTTTTCGATTATACCCAATAGTTTTCATTACTGATATCGTGGGGATGTTCAGACAAATTTTGGTTACTCCTGAGCACAGGAATTTTCAAAAATTCTATGGAGATTCCGATCGGATGAACCCTTGTCTGAATGGACCTTGAATACCGTTACTTTCGGACTTAGTTCTAGTCCATTCTTAGCTATGAGAGTTTTGAATTTATTGGCTGAGCTTGAAAGGACAGATTTCCATTGGCAAGTAGAATAATTCAATCACAGACCTTTGTTGATGATATAATAGGTACTAGCTCTTCCATGACGGAAGCTCAATGCCTGCAGAGGAATTCATTGAATTGTTGAGATTGGGAGGTTTCGAGTTGCGAAAATGGGCGAGCAACGCAACAGAATTGTTGACTAACGTTCCAGAGTCTGATCGAAAGATTCCGTTATCGTTTGATAAAGACGAACCTCGATTCATAAAAGTTTTAGGAATTGTGTGGTATCCTGACACGGACTGTTTCGCCTATCAACATAAGAGAAGCGATCGATTATCGTGTACAAAAAGATCTGTCTTATCTGATATTAGCAAATATTTCGATCCTTTGGGATTATTGTCTCCCGTCATACTCTCTGCTAAATATATAATGCAGCAAATATGGAAGACTAAGGTCGATTGGGATACTCCTTACCGCTTTCATTTTCGGATTCCTGGTCTCGCTTGAATTCGGGACTGGAAACCATCTCAAAAATCTCATTACCCAGATATGTCCTTGTCGAAAATTATACGAGATGTGAGTTGCATGGCTTCAGTGATAGTAGCGAGATTGGCTATGGAGCTGCGATTTTCTTGAGAGTTGAAAGTCGCGAAAAGGTTACCGTTTCTTTACTTTGTGCAAAAAGCAAAGTTGCACCTCTTAAAACTTTATCCATTCCAAAATTAGAGCTGATGGCAGCTCAATTACTAGCAGATTTGATACATTTCGTAGAAAACACTTACGCCGGAAAAATAATTTTTGATGGAATTTTCGCTTGGACGGACTCACAGGTCGTTCTTGCCTGGCTGGATTCATCTCCATGTCGGTGGAAAACATTCGTTGCCAATCGGGTTAGTCACATTCAGACCATTATTCCACACGTTTCATGGAGATACATTCCATCTGAATTAAATCCCGCAGACATAGCTTCTCGTGGTTCAATGCCAGAAAATCTATTGAGTCAAAATTTGTGGTGGTATGGCCCACCGTTTCTTTCGCTTGCACAACAAAAATGGTGCGAACAAGGGTTTTCAAGACAAAACATCGAATCATACGCGGAAATCGTGTCTAACGAGGAAAGAAAAACAGTTTTTACCACTACGAGGGTCGCTGATTCATTAGATCAATTGTTAGAAAAGTATTCAAGTTTGTTTTCAATACAGAAAATTCTAGCATATTGTATCAGATTTTTCGTAAACTTTCGTTTGCGTAATACTCCAATAGAACGTCTTTCTGGTAAACCGACTACTGACGAATTGGAAAGGGCGCTTATGTGGCTTGTAAAGCATACGCAAAATTCAGTTTTTTCGGACATTATCGAAGCTATCAATAAAAATAAAACTTTACCAAATCAATTTAGAAAATTAGCTGTTTTTATAGACTCTGATGGTTTTGTTCGAGTGGGTGGTCGTCTCAGAAATTGTAGCGACCTACCACTAGCCATTAAACATCCATTGTTATTGCCCGGTTATCATAGATTAACCGATCTTCTCATAGAACATTTTCATAGAAAATATTTACATCCAGGCCAAAAAACTTTACATAATCTTTTGTTGCAACAGTTTTGGATTATCTCTGCTAGAAAAGCCATATCGAGAACGATTCGTTCGTGTATAAAATGCTATAGAGTGTTGCCAAAAGCGTATAGTCCACCCGTCATGGCAGATTTGCCTGCCTATAGAATTTCTCAACTATCTGCGTTTTCACACGTCGCGCTCGATTTTGTGGTCCTTTCTGGATCACACCACTAAGGGTAGAGGGAATAAAAGAAATTCAAATCGTACGTTTGTGTATTTGTATGTTTGGCAACAACAGCAGTTCATTTGGAACTAGCGGTCGATCTTAGTGCGGAAGGTTTTATTTCATGTTTCCGAAGGTTTGTAGCGAGACGTGGTGCGGTAGTTTTTTGTTATAGCGATAATGGCACGAACTTCGTTGGCGGTTACAATCATCTTCTAGATTTGGCTAGACAAGCGTCAGAAAAACTTTCCCTCAAGTGGAAATTTGCACCACCATCGGGGCCTCATTTCAATGGGTTAGCGGAAGTTAGCGTTAAAAGTTTGAAAGCTCATTTGATACGCGTAGTTGGAGATCAAATTTTCTCCTATGATGAAATGTTAACGCTCATAAGTGAAATTGAAGCAGTACTCAATAGCCGCCCTTTATATTCGCAATCCTCCGATCCTAACGATTTAATTCCACTTACACCATCGAATTTTGTTACTTTAAAGAATCTAGTTCCTACAATTCCCGAACCAGACTTATCTGCTTTAAAACTGAATAGGTCGAATCGATGGCAACTAGTCCAGAAATTGCTCGCACACTTCTGGAAAAGGTACAATTCGGAATATCTGAATACTTTGCAACAACGATCCAAATGGAGTAAACCATCAATAGAAGCAAAATTGAACGATTTGGTATTGATCAAGAATGAAAATACTTCACCCTTAAAGTGGCCGCTGGGCAGAATTGTCGAAGTCCATCCTGGTCAGGATGATTGTATTAGAGTCGCTACCGTCAGAACTGCGAAAGGACTACTTCGTAGACCAGTGGTCAAACTTTGTCCTCTTCCTTCTTTGAAATGATTCAATTTTCACGCTTTCTTTCTTTTTGTTTCTTTTACTCATTCTTTATTTTCATTGATAATATGACTCAGTTCCTTA
Source organism: Novius pumilus (assembly GCA_020654155.1). Taxonomy (NCBI): domain Eukaryota; kingdom Metazoa; phylum Arthropoda; class Insecta; order Coleoptera; family Coccinellidae; genus Novius; species Novius pumilus. Next base: position 74,270 of record JAIFOV010000104.1, on the reverse strand, counting down.
ACAGGATTTCCCAGTTTGAATTTTGCGAAATTCAGAAAGACAATTTTCCTCTATTTTTTTTTTGTTTTCAAAATCTTGTATTTTTGAATTATTTTGTTTTTTTATGTTATTGGCAAATTGCAATTTAATTATAAGATGGTAAAACGTAGTGATAAAAATGTACCAAATATACTTATTTGTAAAAATAAAAAGCTTTCAGATGTCTTGATCTTGAAGTTTTCAATACATTTTAAGTTATGACGTAGACAAAAAAACTGACATTGGCATGATCGTTCTTTTCCAAGAATAAATATTCCTGATTTTCTAGAGACTTCACAGAATAAAAATTCGGTAAATTGTTACTTATCAACTTAGACGATCAATTTGATGCACAGAGGCAGTGAGAACAAACATATCGAATATGTTCGTTTAATGATTGCTTGAATGAGATATTTTACAAAGGAAATCCAAATAATATCCGATGAACCAGTAAATGTATAGGCACATATGTGAATGTGCTAAGTAGGATATGTTGCACCAACAATTATTCTGACAGGTTTGAATTTTGGATATCGAACGGACGGATATAATTTTAGCAATATGAAAAAATATTTAAAATGCATTTTATCGGTTCAAACGGAACAATCATGATTTTTTCATTATGATCATAAAATGGCATATTAACAAATATGAAAAAAGAATCATAATTGAATATTTGTTCTTGGGCTTTTTACGCTATTTAAATCTATCTTTCCTCTACATCGCGATATTCAATAAACATCGATGTTCAAAAACATCGATGATTCATAACCGATGTTTCCACTACATCGATATCAGCTGTCGATGTTGACATCGATGTGTAACATCGATGTTAAGCTGTCGATGTCCCATCCCTACCGCTCGGGCTATTTGCCGTTTCGGAGGTCGTTTGGATCTCGTCGTTTTGCGTGTGTTTCGTACAATTTAATGGTATGCACGTGTTCACTGTTCGATCGTTGAAGCACGAATAAATCACACAATTTGACACAATTTTGACACACACACCAGCAGCCCCGACTTTTGACTTGACTGCTTCTGCGTTAAGAGGCCGGCCACGCCGTTGCCTCAGTAATCTTCTCTGAAATCGAAATCGTTAGAGTTGTTTAAAGTCGGTATCACTTACGTGAGAACGTCAAAATCGGTAGAGCCTGCGGACAGGCGGTCATGATCAGATGGCGGCCCGAGGGCGCCGGTATCGTGTGTTTTGCTCGTCGTAATCTACGGCATCACGAACGAGCTGATTTCTGTGGGTCATCGCTCTATCAAAAGCTCGCCTCGATGTTTTGCTCAGGAATTCCCCGAGCGTCTCCATTTCTGCTTCGCGATGAAGCTGGGTGTTCCTAACAAACCAGGGAGCATCAAAGACGATCCGCAAGTAGTTATTCTGCACCCTGCTTAAATAGGCCAAGTATGACTGTGCGTGGCCCCAAACCGCACAACCGTAACTCATCATTGGTCTAATTATCATTTTATACAATAATAGTTTGTTTCCCAACGATAACCGACTGCGTCGGTGTATCATCGGAAACAAACTCCTTATTGCACCCATCGCTTTTACACGCGCTCCTTGAAGGTGCGCGCGGAACGTCAACCGTTGATCCAGGATAACGCCCAGATACTTGGCTTGGTTTTTCCACGGGATCGGAGTCCCGAAGATTGAAACCTCGCCCACTGGAGAAAATATCCGACTTTTGGAGAAAAGAATTGCAACGCTTTTAGAAGCGTTGACTTCAATTCTCCAGTCACGGAACCAATCCTCCAGCCGGTCCATCCCCTGTTGCAGGAGACGGGTGACGTGTTCGGCACTTTTGTGTCGAACCAACACGGCGGTGTCATCTGCATAGAGAGCCATCGTAGTCGCTGGCTCATCTTCCATGCGAGGCATATCCGCCGTGTAAATGGAGAACAAGAACGGGGAGAGCAAAGATCCTTGCGGGACGCCCGCGTTGATCTTACGTCTCGATGATCTCGTACTCCCGATCTTCACACTGAAATATCTTTCCCTAAGGTAAGATTTTATCAGTTTTACGATTCCGATAGGGAAGCCAGCGCTAATGAGTTTGTGGAGTAACCCATTGTGCCATGTTTTATCGAATGCCTTGGCTACATCCAAAAAAACGCCTCCGGTAAACCTTTTCCACTCAAAACCAGTCTGAACGTTTTCAACAACGCGCAGAATTTGGTCCGTGGTCGAATGGTTTTCCCGAAAACCAAACTGTATGACAGGAATGACGTTCAGTTGGCTTTCGTATTCCTTCAATCTCCACAATATCACCTTCTCAGCAATTTTCCCCAAACAGGGTAAAAGGCTGATCGGACGATAATTTTGTGGAAATTGTAGTTGACTAGCAACTTTTGGAATAACTATCACATCTGCAATTTTCCAGTTAGCCGGAAAATAACGCAAACGAAGAATCGCATTAACGATCGCAACAACGTACATGACGACTTTCGCCGGAGCATTACGTATCATTGCGTTCGTAATTCCTTCGGGACCAGGAGCTTTCCTGACCTTCAGGAGTGTGATGATCGCTTTTATCTCCGAGGGAGATGTCGGGCGTATCGTGTCATCGTCATCGGAATACCGGAGGGAGCGACGAACCCTTCGGGATATTCGATCGCAATGATCGAGATCTGCATTTGTGTAGTTGGGGCTACACTGCAGTTCAAGATTGTTAGCGAACGCTTCAGCCTTCCGTTCGTCGGTGTATACCACTCCGGAACTTCCATGGATAGGAGGCACTTTTGTTCGTCTATTTCGGAGGATTTTGGTCATTCTCCACAGCGACCTATCCTCCGTAACGAGAGATTCGAGATGTTTATTCCAAGCATCCTCCCTCTCGCTTTCAAGTCGACGACGAACTTCCGCATTCAGTCGGTTTTTTTCGAGTCGATCCCAGGGGCAAAGAGTACGGTGGTGTCTCTTGCGCGCCCTGTTCCGTTCACGAATTAAATCCCGAACCTCCTGCGGCAGAACATCTCGCTTGGCTTTAAGTGGTACAGTGCGCGTAGCAACTGACCTCGCATCCAGCATTTTTCGTTCGAGATAATCGACAGCTAAGTCGATATCTTCGGCGGAGTGCATTTGCGGAATAGGGCCAATGGTTGCATTCATCCTCTCCGAAAAGATCTGAAAGTTAACCTTGTCTATCGAAGACGGCACGAGTTCCAATTCCTCCACATCCAAATGCAAAAGCACCGGATCGTGATCGGAATCTAACTCAGACACCGCCTCAATAGTTGCCCTATATGAAACATTTTTCATGAGCGCAATGTCGATGACATCTGCTCTCCCATGCGCGCTGTAGTGCGTTGGCTCGATTGGCCCAAAGACTTGAACATTGTGATTCATCGCGTACTGGAAAAGCACACGACCACGAGTATTCGTAGCCCTGCTATTCCATAACGGATGTTTCGCATTCAAATCCCCTGCAACAATTGTCGGACGATTATCGTCAAACAATTTTTCCAGGTCAGCCACCAACAATTCTCTATTAGGAGCTTCATACGCTGCGTAGATACGAATCCACCCGGCTCGGCCTGAGTGAATTTCTACGCCGGAAGACTCTAAATTTACCAATTGTGGTTGAGCAAATAACCGCCATTTCAGCGATTTTTTGACGAAAACAGCGGTGCCTCCCCCGTGTCCATCCAGTCTATCGAAACGAAAAGATTCGAAGTTTCTAAGCTTCAGATTATCCGCGGGCTTGAGATGAGTCTCGGTAACAAGAATCACGTCAATACCGCTATCCTCAGCAAATAACAGTAAACCATTTCGTTTCGTTTTTAATCCATTTGCATTCCAAATGCAAATTTTTATGGAATCCGTTCTTAATAACGAATTATCCATAAAACGCGCATTGAATATTTTTCGAAATAGTTTCGAAGCGTATAAATTGTTCGCGAGTGGGTTTACATTCGGCGAACAATGCCCACATTTGACCGATCGCGATCGCGGCCGCGGCGAAATCGCCTTGCTCCGGAGCAGGGGCAGATTTCGATGGCTGTGGCGTCGGTTTCGTCGTAGGTTTCGCGTTTTTCCCCTGCAAAACGCGCGAGTAAGTCCTAGATTCGATAGGAACTTTCTGGGGGCGGGGCTTGCTGGCTGTAGTCGGCTCTGCAACCAGCGTTGGATTTTTCGTCGGGACCGATTTTACGGGCGCTTTCACGACACGAACAGGATTCGCGGCGGATTTCGAGCCCGGATTTTCGGAATCCGGTCGCGCGGGGCAACCACGGAAGCACGCCGTGTGCGGACCGCTGCAGTTCGCACAGGTAGCTGGTTCAGTTTTCGGCCTTTTGCACTGATAACCAAAGTGGTTCTCAGCGCATTTCACGCATCGCGGTTCGGCACGGCACCCATTCGAAGAGTGGCCGTATTTTTGACAGCGGTGGCATTGACCGTTGCCTTTGCGCTTTCGGAGCGCTTCGCAATTGACGCGGAGATCGCACACGTTCGACACCTGGTAGATGTCGGCGGATCCGCGCGGTAACTCGACAACCACCATGTCGAGTTTCGTCGGGCCGGCGCCCATTCGGCGGACGCGAGGGTTTTCGTACCCTTGGGAGAGAAGGTCATCGACGACCTCTTTTTCGGGGATTCCGCGATCAACCCCTTTGATTACGACGCGCAGGGGTTTTTCGCTCCTCAGAGCGAACGAATGATAAGGAATTTTTTCCTTATCCAAAATCGCGGTCATCCGACGGAAGCTTTCGATATTCGCGGGGCGAATTCGAATTCCATCCTTCGTGGTGGAGGCCGACACGAATTCCGCACCGACCGATTTCAGGTGAGCCGACACCTGATTCCACGATTGCTTTGATTCCCGGCTGTGGATGATGACCGGGGGAATCGCTTCATTATTTGCGGCGGATCGTACCACCGGGGTAGACCGCACGATTTTTCCACCTTTTACGTCGACTTTGAATTTTAAATCACCGCCGGCGGATTCCTCGGCAGGTCGCTTACGCTTCCTCGCGGAATCCACTTTCGTGAATTCGCCATCCTGGGCCGTCGCCGCGTCGGGTATCGATTGCGTTTTCGCGTTTGCCGATTTCGCGGTCGCGATCGCGATGTTTTGGTCGCTTTCCATTTCGCGTTCAGCAGCAATCGGAACGGAATCCTCATGCTGCTCTCCCATTGGTCCGCAATTGGGATTATCGAGGGGCGTGGCCAAGTCGACCGCGTCGGACGTCTCCTTGGCATTATTATTATTAGAAGAATCAAGGTTTTGCTTACCCTTCTTCTTCTTCTTTTTCCTGGACGGCTTCTCGCTGCCCAGCAACTCCACTATCCGCGTCAGCTCCGCAATCTTCCTGTCCTTCTCGGCCAGGATCCGCAGCAGCTCGTCGCGGGTGATGAAATCACGGCGCTCCTCCGTCACCGCACTTTCGCTCTCCATAACTCAGTCGCAGTGATAACTACGAACCTGAATCCACTGAATAATCACAAGATCACGGAAATCGCACTCGTAAAAAATCGACCGTCCGCAACGAATGCTTCAGATCGACTCACCTCAATTTTCTCTTACCCTGTGGTGGAGTATGGAGCTCGAAAATAATTACCCTTTTTGCACGATTCGCTCGGGAACTCCGCCTCTAGAGCTCCGTGCGATCTGTTAATGATTAATTTGGTGGAATTTGAGTTTTCCGGGTAACAGTCTCACAATCTTCCTCTTTTGTCGAGGTACACTCTGTTTCATTGCTCTTACATGGTATACAGCATCGTGTATTTTTGCAGTCATCTTTTTTGTGCTCTGTTTCGCCACAGTTGTGGCATACTTCTTCCTTATTACAAAATTTGGCCACATGGCCATGATTCTGACACTTTATGCATCTTACGACCTCAATAAAATCTTTTACTCTGCTGCTACTAAAGCCCATGTATATCCTCTCAGCTTTCAAGAGCTGGCGTCTTATTTCGGCTGATGTTTCCATCACCCAGTGGACTGTAGCTCGATCTTTCGGCCCTGTCTTGAATCTTAGCTTGAGTGGCGTATCGTCAACTCCATTTATGCTCAATTGTGCCTTAATATTGCCTATGATTTCATTTTCTGGCATTGTAGAATCCACATCGTAAACGATCATTAGAGGATTCCGCTTCCTTGGCTTGCTTTTTTCAAGCTCTGGAATTGCTTTGCTATTTTTGAGCTTTTGGAAGTCACTTTCACTGTCTAGCTCGACTACGACTGCCGACCTTTTTGTTAATCTTAGTCCTTTGATTTTTATTTGCTCTTTGCTTGGGTTGAGCTTAGTTGTTAGTTCCTTCTATATATCTTTAGCAGATAGTGTCTTAGCCTTTGATTCGTCCTTTGGAGTAAAAAAATCAATGATTTTTTGCTGTGCCGTTGATTTAGGTGTCAACTTTTGGATATCATTCATTTCCGTTTTATTTGCTAGTGCATCTTCTAGCCGAGCTTGGTGTAGTAACATCGAGGTTATAGTATTCTCGATCTTTTGTATTTCTGAGTAGATAGAGTCTTTCGCACGCGATCTTGAGTATCGCTTGTTTAACCACACTGTGGTGTTCGCTCGCGGTGTCCCACTCCGAGAGGAGCCTGAGGTCCTTCTATCCGGACTTGGGTTGAACCGTCGTTGCTGACTTCGCCCATAGGGCTAGTCTGCGAATTTCCACTGGCCCTTGTACTTAAAACCTCAATTAGCTTCACTTATGATATCTATAGGTTACTGGCGGTGGTGACCTCGTGAAGGCTAGGGAAAGGCACGACTTTGTTTTATTTCGAAACAATTCTCAATGAGTTTCGTGAAAGCAGTATTTAGTTATCTGTTCACCTCTCACAGACAACGATCGCAAATTTAACGCTTTATGGTACTTTCTGCCTGGTATCCGAATCCAGGAATGTGTGCCGTACCTTGCACCACCTTTGTTTGGGTCTGTGAGTAAAATTTTATGTTCCACGCTGCTTGTCTGGTTCGGTGTTTCGGTTGGATCTGGTTGCTCGTGTGATTAACTTTCGGATGGCCGGTTGTAAATCCGTCGGAAATTCGTTATTGACCTCGAGGCACCTGGTTGTACGGGGCTGCGTTTGCGGCTACCAGGAAACGATGCTACGTTGTTTTGCCCCGAAATGGATACAACGGCGCACGGCATCTAGGGTTACTCTTTGTTCACAGATCCACGGCATGCCTAGAATGATCGGCACTGACATCTTTTGAAACACATGGAATATTATTTCTCCGCACTGGTCCTCGATGGTTACGTTCACAGTGGCCGAACCGAGCACTTGGAAAGTTTCACCCGTCATTGTCTCTATTTTTCCTATTAATCATCCACCACACTTTACAACCGTATATCATCGCTGCGGTTCTATCACAGCCAAGATGACAAAAAAAAACGTTTCCGAAAAATAAGTTCACAACTATTCGGTTTCTTTTATAAAAAATAAACTAATATTGTAGAAATAAAAACAGAGGAGAAAAAATAGTTTTCTCTTTAATGGAGTGGCTTCCTTCTCCTGAGCCTGGGATAATATCGTTTTCTTCCAAACTCGTAATAGTTTCCCGGATCAGAGCACGTACAATCTTTGCTCATCGGTCCTCGACGATCGCATCGCTAGCAGAACAATATTGATTTATTATTACATTCCTGCTTCCTGTCTCGGTTTTCCACATCTCCAGCTAACGAATGTGTTGTGGACATGTCTGTTGACCGTTTTGTTTTGATCATCCTTCTGTATGTTCGGTTGTTCCATCCTTTCGTCAATGGTTGTGCCAATTCTTGCTTTGTATGGGCCTATGTTGATAGATGACGCTCCCATATTCCGTTTCGGAACTCCACAACCAAATGGCCACTCTTTCGGGAGAAGTCCGTTAAGCGTACCCTACGACAATATCACGTCTAACACGAATGGTCGCTATTGAAACCGACCACCCGCTTCTTCCAGATTGTGCCCGCTGTAGTTGCACGTTATTGAAACTCCACAACCAAAAGGCCTCTCGTCCGGGAAAAATCCATTAGACGAGCTGTGCACAAGGAACCGTACAAAGAATACAACAAGGGAAGGGTACTTACTGCGGATTTTAGTAGCACCACGGTTTCGCTTCGCACTGACTTAGAAAGAAATCACGAGTTGATATTCTTACGAAGATATTAATTTAAATATCGGTAGATTTAATTCGAATTCGACAAATTATATATACTCCAAACAAACTTCTAGTTGAAATTCCTGATAATTTTTCGAATTCGAATTGAATCAATCGATATTCAAATTGATATCATTCAGAAAAATAGGAGGCTATTAAAAAAAGTGAAGTGGGTTTTGATTGATATCATTTTTCGTGTCGTATTTTCAAGAAGTGAAAATTTCCATCGTTTTCTACTTTGACGAATATTTGAAACAAGACCTTTTCAAAGCGCGTGAAGTGGTTTCCAATTGGAGGCGTTCCTTCGCGTCATAGTTCTGTAAGTAGAATTTTCCATTGTTTTTCTACTTTGACAAACATTTATTGACACCTTTTCCCAACATGAAAAGTATATTGCAGGCTACCACGTAAGAAAATGGCATATATCGCGACGCCTACCTATCATAGAAAGTTAACAATTACATGCAATTGTGCGGGAATATCTTTCCCGCACGGTTAAAACCAGTTTGAAAGTGGTGACATCGGAATGAAACCACGCCAAGTAGAAAGAAGTAAATGAAAAGTTTGGTTCGTATATCTCATTAAATATTGATAACGCTAGTGAGTTACCAGAACATATCGCATCATTAACGAAGAGTTAAACTTGATTCGATTCGCTTTTATAACATGCAAAGTGAAAAATGTCCCTCCAGAAATATTAAACTCGTGGGAGATATTGCTGACAAATCTGAAAGGTACGGAAAAACATGAACAAATAAAAGTTATCTTTTATTTTCGCTACAACGCCATCTATAAGCTGGAGATTGAATTATTCTGTTCTACTTGGGTCGAAATCTTCATTATGCGTTCTCAAAGTAATTATCGTATAATGCCATTTTTGTGGTCGCCTGAAAAATGTCGTTCATTACTCGTGGAAAGACAGTTTTCATTGCTCGTGTCTAGCCTCACTCGGCTCCGCTTCGCTTCGCCTCGTTCGTCAAACTGACACTCGCATGAAATCATCGACTCTCCGCACTCGTTATGAAATATACTATTTTGATTGATATCATTTCTTCACGTAATATTTTCATAAGTAGAATTTTTCCATCTATCTCTACTTCGTCAGCATTTCAAATAACACCTTTTCCAAACACATCTACTGCAAAGTGTACCTGCCGCTGTACCGATGACTTCAGCAGGTCCATTCGAACGAAACATGTTTTTCTTTTCGGTTTATCTTTCGAGGAAAGTAGATTTCAACGTGTACAAAATTTTCGTGATTTCCTATCCTTACTCCTTTCACATAGGAAACATCGATGCGATCTTCGAGAATCGGGAACAGGTGGCTAATTTCTAACGTTTAATTTTGTCAAGACAATCAATATGGATTGCTTTATATCGAAATGTAGTATGGTATCTACGAATTATGTTTGTCCTCATTAATTGATATCCTAACTCCAACAAAAACAATCTCCTCCTGTCGAGACGATTTGTCTTCCAATCTGGATTCTTCATCATCCATAGTTTATAGGCATTGATGCCAAGCAGATGAAAAATATGGCCATCGTCCATCGATTGCTCTTCCTCTGTGTCTTGAACTCTTTTGCTAATTTATCAGTGGTGTCCACAGCGCCTTTTGTTTTATTATAATGCAAGATGATGTCTGGCTTGTAGTCAGTTTCTTCTCCACTTATTTTGTCATCGTGATGTTCTGTCGATCAAAGAATGACTGCCGCTTTTTTTGTACGTACGAAACTAAGGTTTTGTTTTCCATGAAAGCAAACGTGCTTAAATATTCCTTCTTATTTCTTCCTGGAAGTAGTTCTTTTGGAATGTAAGGTTTATTTTTATGCAGTGTACCACACAAGGTAAGGTTGACAGATCATTAGCTAACTCAATAATAGTAAAAAAGTTATCAATAGTTATTCCATAGCTTGAAGATGAATGATTTATTAGGTCCATCACTACCCTTTGTCCTTGGCCTTTCTCTGGTAATAAACTGATTAAATGTTATAAATTCATGTTATATATTCATACACCATGAACACTTACCTAAATAAGGTTGCATATTCACTGTAGATGCCGAACAGCAATCAGCTAATGCCCAAATTTTCAAGCCGTACTTGTCGGGCTTACTCTTCATGTAAACCCGAAAGGGAGCCTTCCCTCGGAATGGGACTAATTGCTCATTCCCGCACAAGTGTTCAGATGGATTCAGAGATTTTTTGCAATTTGATACGAAAATATCGAAAACATATCTGATTGGGGCTAATTTATCAGTGCGTTTTCTTTTTTCTCTGGTTTCGAAATTGTGGAACCTCAAAAAGCACATAATCTGTTGAAATCTATTATGAGACAAGGCAGATGAAACTACGGGTCGACATAAAGTTGGGTTTTGACTACATAGTACAAACATTGGTCCTTCAGCAGCATGCCAGGCTCCGAAAGTAATAAGCAAACCAATGAATGCTTCAATCTCTTCTTGCACGAAAGGAGAAAAAGTCTTCTGATAAAAAGTCTTCTTGCATAATACAATTCGGCTTTTCTATTCGTCTCCAATAAAATCACATCCATAATATCTTGTGACAAAAATAGTTCAAAAACTTCTCTTATGGTGGAAAATTGGGAACTATGTCTAGTTAAACCTGTTGGAACCAATTGAATGTCACATCTTCACCTCTTCTTCATCGTACTAGGTTGCACTTTTGCTAAAACACTACCATCTTTACAGGAATAAGTTGATGTATCGGTATAAATGTAGAATACTGTTTCTTCGGGTGTATTGGCCGTCGTTTTTTGGAATCACTTCCTGACGAGCCTACAGAGTGCATCGAAGATATCGAGAGGTCTGAAGAAGCTAGCCACTTGTGCGAGAGAAACGCCAGGAAGTGATTCCAAAAAACGACGGCCAATACACCCGAAGAAACAGTATTCTACATCGAACGACGGGCGCGAAAGCTTAAACCAATTTATCGGTATAAAGTTTTCCTGACGGACCTACTCTGTTTGTAGAATCTGTCGACTCATTTTCATCATCACTAACTTGTAAAACGTCTACTGTCGCATCACTCGCAGTCACAATGTCAGTCTGTTCAGCTTCATTTGAGCCATCTTCTAGCGAGGAATCATCGAAATAATAATCGTTATCGTCGGTTTCTGATATCGCTAATACTTCGTCGCCAGTGAGCCATCACAGTAGAATATAGCTGAGTAGACACACTACAGTTATAATGAGGTAAATACGTGCAGAAAACGGCTAATAAGAGAATTGGAAATTCCCCAAAGCTTTGATGCGGAATCGGGAAATACCCGCGAGCTTCGATTGCAAAAGCCGGGGAATCCCCGTCGTTTGAAATATTTGGAGTTCATTCGTACCCCAGCTGGTTTTCCACGTACGCAAAATTTATACCTTACGTTACGTACCGAGCAGCTTGACCCCAAGTAATAAAACTCTTTTCAATCAGTCACAAAAAAGACGGTTTAGTTTTTTATAGCAGTTTAGGAATATAATTTATTGAGATAACTCGGAGGAAATGAATTAAAAATGAATATTTCAGAAAATATACCAAAAAATTTACGCCTGGGGTGCGAATGTATCCCGCTCGAGTTTATGAAGATTGACAGCTTTGCCACAAAACTACTCCACCTTGTGGTAGGTGAGTTTATGGTAGATACGATAGGTCTTCCTGGATAGTTCTCTTTATGAACCTTAATCAGTATATAGAAATTTGGTGGGTTTGACTTGTATGTATAAATATTCTCAGCTTGTGAGGCATCGATAAACCCTCTTGCCCTCAACGCGCCAACAATGCTGCTGTTCTCCTCATAATACTGTTTGTGGGATCCTTGTTTAAGATGTTGTACGTATTCCTGACGTCCAACAATGTCTCTGCTCTCATTATATTGCACTCTCGAAACACCGTAGCTCCACTTTGGCCGATCTACACATCAGTAACTCCGGATTACGCTTCATAAACTTCATTGCCCGCTCCTGTAAAATATTATAGAAAGAAGCCCTCTTACTGTTATCGGAAACAAAATTTGATATAACATTTGTCAGTTGTGCTCTGAGGACATTCTGATCCTCGTTTGGAGCACGTGACACTGCATTTTCAACATTAACCAAGAGGTGTTTGATGGAAATCTCACTCCTGGATGGTTTTACCGCAAATTTGTGTTCTAAGGTTACGAAATCCAGTATATCCTCTGGAATCACAGCTCTTGATATATTATTAACCCACTTCTCCGCTCTCCGTATCAACCGCAACTGCTGATCCTCCAGTGCTCTCTTCCCTCTTCACTCTACTGAATTCCTTGTTATAAGCGTGAGTTAGTCTTGACCTAAACTCCCGTATAAGATAAGTTGGGAGTCTCTGCAATAAAGTATCAACAATATACCCAAATTCTGATTCTAACCTCTGGATTGACTCAATACAAAATTTAAGCTCTAGTGACATAATTCTAAACTTTAAACTATCATTCAGTCTCTCTACCTCTACTGAAGCTCCCAATGCTTGTGTTACTAAATTCGCCTGGAGTTTTCTTGTGTTATCTCCTATGTGTTTTGGGTATGATTCCGTGTTTCTGGCATTAGATGAGAAAAATTCGTCTGTTGACGAACCTACTCAGTTTCATGTTATTATTCGCCCAGCGTTTAAGTAATGTACAGTTGTCTGTCCCATTGAACTGTTCGATGTTTTTGAAAAAACCCATTCTCATCTATGTATGTCTCAATTTTGGTTAATTGCCGAATTCTTCTAATTGTTGTATATATTAAGAGTGAGCGGCAAAAAAGACAATCTAAAGCAGGATCTATATTTCGGCAGAATTGATACCATCCTTAGGGTAGCACGTGATCGGCAATAACCGAGGGTTCCAACCACATTACCCCAACCAGCCTGTTAACACGATCTCAACACAAGTTCGATGTCAAATACGGAATTTACGAAATTTAGAGGCAACTTAAATGAAAGGCCGATACACTTTCAAACCAACTTTCCGTGTGGTGGCTAGAATCCGCGGAACGAGACGAATTTATATATAATCAGCACCGCAGCCCCGAGGAGTATTTACCTCTATCAACCGGCTGGTACGGCCGTGCATTGCGATGTAACATTTCCTAACAGTCACAAAGCTAGAACAAGTATCTCGGTGCCCTCAACTTCCTCGTCCGACGGTGCCATCTCCCTCTTGTTCGTCAACGATAAGGATTATTCCTGGGCTACAACATCAGGGCCGCCCATCGGCCGGCCTAATAATCTGGACCGTCTCGTCGAGACGACATTCAAATTCTTGCCATGTATTCACCAACATATCAGGTGAAACTGTCCCAACCGCCGTGACGAATCTGTCCCGTAAATGGTTTATGTGTCGTATATTTTATTGTACACAACATTGACGACATGTGTCCCCAAAAGAAAAAGTCCAGAAGGTTTAAGTCCGGGCTTCGTGGTGGCCAAGCAATTGGGCCAGCTCTCCCTATCCACCTTCCCGGAAAGCGAGTGTTTAGAGCCGTGCGCACATTGTTACTGTAATGAGGAGGGGCGCCATCTTGTTGGAAAAACACAAGCCCCTTTTCAGCCTCGATATCTTTCATTTGGGGAAAGACATACTCCGTCAAAATGTCGTAGTAAATGTTTCCATTTATTGTTCGCTCTACAAGAATAAAAGGACCAATCACACGATCAACCATCAAGCCGCACCAAATATTAACTTTGAGAGAGTCACGTTGATGCTAAATAACTTCATGTGGATGCTCTGTCCCCCAAAATCAGCAGTTATGAGGATTAACTGTCCCACTAATATGAAATGTAGCCTCATCAGAAAAAAACAATTTTTTCAAAACAATTTCATCATCATCAACTCTGTTCGAAAAGTCAATAGCAAATTCTAGCCTTTTGATTTTATCTGTAGGTTTTATTTCAGGTAACAATTGCAATTTGTAGGCACGCAAATGTAATCTTTTACGTACAACATCATAGACCGTATCTTTAGGAACGCCTAATTGTAGACCTCGTCTGGTCAATGACTTTTTTGGGCTCCGAACACACGAGACACGGATCTGTTCAACAACATCTTCAGAAGTTCTAGGCCTACCGGGTGATTTCGCTTTTAAAATACTACTGGTTTCCTTGAAAGAATGTAGCTAATGACGGATAGTTTGTGGTGTAGGAGGTTCACCACCATACTGACGTCTAAAATTACGGTGGACTGTTATAACAGACTCAGTTTGCACTAACCAATGTGCTTTTTGTTGCGGAGTAGCCATTGCACCGCACTGCACGCCCGAACACAACTGAGGGAACTAGTCAAGCAGGTCGCGCCGTCTCAAGGTCAAGCAGGTCTGCCAACTGCAGGGCGGCAAAACTTAGATAGTTGCTGAATCAAACACCACAAACTAGAATGTATATCAATTTTTACAGATTCTATGACACATTAAAACTAGGGAATTCTTTTTCAAACTCCCTGTACAGTTCAACATGGACACCGTAAGTCGTTCAAATGTGATGGCCACCCGTGCTTCAGTCCAATTGTAGGCCATCGCGCTAACCTGTGTATCGCGTACAGAAACCTGCACTACGGTTGGCATTACCGGCCGGCAGGTTATTTACTGGTTTCTGCTTGCCGATAATAATCCATACACCGCTGCTCTCCTTGCCAGTATCGATTCGCTAATTAATCCAGTAACGTTGCGTAATTTCAGAACGCATCGTTACAACGGGAGGACGAGCTTTATTATTTTGTCGAAAATATTCAGAATGAAGATTTCGCTGTCATAATCATAAAAAATGTTTCCGAATTCGAAGAATGGCACCGCCGATTGGCCTTCTACAGGCGACAGATTTAATGAAGGCTACGAAAAATGGGATAATTCTTGAAATAAGTAAAAAATTATCAAAACCAGATTTCTATTGTAATATTTGGGATAGCGCAAAAATTAAGCGTATATCTTTCCCAAAATTTTCATGCAGACAGTCGAATCTGCTCGACATTGTACATACCGATTTATGCGGACTGATGAGAACGGAATCTTCGGGGGGCTCGAAATATTATATCGAGTTCATTAAGATCAAAATCGGAAGCCTTTAAAGCGGCTGTAGAAGGTATCTCTTTGGTTGAAAATTAGAAAGGCATTTCTGTCAATGGTATTAAATCGGACAATGGTACCGAATTCATTAATCGGGAATTCTTGGAATATTTTAAACTCCGAGGTATCGCAAGACCAACGGTTCCGCATAACTCCGAGGAAAACCTTGTGGCAGAAAAAAAAATCGAACACTCCAAGAAACGGCCAGATGCATGTCAATTGAATCCGAAGTCCCACCTTCTTTTTGGGCTGAGGGACTGCGAATTACATTCGAAATCAAATCCTCAAATACTTTGAATGAGTTAACTCTTTATGAATTATGGGCCGGAAAAGCACCCATCTTGAGCCATCTTAGAATATTCGGTTCAAAATTGTATTGTTAGATAGAAAACCTGGTAAGAGCAAATTCGAATCCAGGGGAAGAGATGGCATTTCTGTGGGATACGAAAACGATTGTAAAGGATATCGAATTTGGTCTATCCAGGATGAGAAGATTGTTATAAGTAGGGATGTCAGATTTGGCCGAGACGGTATGAGAAACGACCACAATTCAAAATCTTTTCCTAAACACGGAAAGTGACTATGAAGACGATGAAACAGGCGTCAACGTTCCGCACGGGCCACGAAGAAGAAGATGTAATCGAAGAACCTTTAGCGGAAGCAGACTAAAGCAACCAGAAACATTCATCTTTCAAAATGCATAGGAGATGTCGAAGGAAGCCCACACAAAAAAGAAGAGGTCGTCATGGAAGGCCCACAAAATAATACCAACTATCCGAGCGGGAAACTGCTGAAGACGCAGAGGAACAGTTAATGCTATCAGAAATTCCAATGAAGGTGGCGTTATCCAGTCCACACGTTGACAGTTAGAACGAAGCAATTGATGAAGAAATAGCGTCAATCCGGGAAAACGACACTTGGTCAATAGTCAGTAGGCCAAAAAAAGAAAAAGTTACCTCGACTCAGGGGGGCAGATGGCCTTCGTCGTAATTTATGTCGACAAAATTTTGATTTACTCAAAGAGTCAAAACAAGATCCACCTGATCGAAGATAATCTTTCGAAACACTTCAAGATAGAACCACTTGGATATCCAAAATATCCTCTTGGCATCGAGATCAAAAAAGAAGGCGATCGGATATACATGAATCAACGAGGATTTATCGACTCACCAGATTCGGCATGGTCGATGCGAATCCCATATCAACGCCTATGGAAACCGGACTAAAACTGCAAAAGAACGAAACAATGATCAAGAACGATAACAATAAACCCTATCGAGAACTAGTAGGAACTCTAAATTACTTGGCAAAAGCTACTCGACCAGACATCAGCTTCGCCGTTAGTCTTCTAAGAGAATTTTTGGGAAACGAACCGAAACCTACAACTGGTTATGTTGACGCAGATTGGGGAAATAACAGTGAAGACCGTAAATCCTTTAGCGGATATATTTTCCTGACGCCTATTTCTTGGGAAGCCAAAAAACAAAATACTGTATCGCTGTTCACTACAGAAGCCGAATATATCGCTTTATCCGAAGCTATCAAAGAGAGCGTCTTTTACGTCGTTTTCTGGTCGAAAGTGGTCTGCACCGCGGGGCAGATATTACCATACACTGTGACAACAATAGTGCCATTAAACTGGCAGAGAATCCTATTGTCCATGCTAGAAGCAAACATATAGACATTCGGCATAACTTTGTTCGTGACTTGCTACGCAAAAAGGAATTCTCTCTACGTCATGTTGCTACGAATCAGCAGGTTGCTGATTTCTTTACCAAAGGACTCCCAAGACAGAAATACGAATGGTGCGTGAAAAACTGCGGAGAGAACTTTCGATTTCATTACCTTGTTCTTTTTATTATTGATTAAGCTACTGTTTGTATTGTGAACTAACATTTGAAACATTTCTCAACTCGAGGGTGGGGGTGTTGGAACATTGTAGTGATATTGTATGCTGAGAAAGCGTCAATCCCAAGGGCGAGTTGAGGAATTTAACAGTCGGAGTTGCGGATGTAACCATATAGAGCAACTCCGACACCACTTCTTTCCAAACTATCTGAACGACTGTGTCTTCCTTACCTTTTGTATTTTCCACAGCGTATAATCTTTGTGCTTGTATTTTATATTTTTCATAGTTAATTATTTAAAACAGTGTATCACATAAAACAACATATGTTTTGAAAGGTTCTACAGATGTGATATGTATTCCATTATTTTGATTTAATATTATACATATTGATTACATATTACCTCATAAAAAGTTAACTCATATAACAAGAGAAAAATGTAATTGATGAAGAAAAAACTGATATCAGCTATAAAATCAATGGAAGAGAAATCCCTGGCTGATGAAAATATCTGGTGGGTGAAGATAATTACAGTATTATAAAAATTTGATCTTAGGGCCGGTTCTACAATTACAGTTTAAACGTAGAATAGTCTATACGTGGTATAACTATCATTTTTTTCGTTCTACAATGAAAGTATAACTTTATTCGTAGTATAACAGAGGCATAACTTATACTTTCGATTTACGGGGAATAACGTTATTTTCGGATTTCATTAGTGAATACACCGCATGCTTGCTTTAGCATCATATGTTGATGTTGCGGTAATCTAACCAGATTTATTTTGCTTGTCAACGAATAAGTTCTTTAGTGATGAATAATTTAATTTTGCCAGATACTTTTGATTCAGACTATGATGAATTCGAAGAATTGATATCCTACAGAAAGCCAAAAGTGGTCAAAGAAAGGTATGTCAATAATATTATCGAAACTAAGGTCACAAATCGAAAGATTTGGTTAATTTGTCTTTGGGCCAAACTATTTTGAGGAATCCGATGACCTTGAGTTTTTAAGCGTTTTCGATTAACAAAAGAAGCATGCACAATGTTATTATTATAGAGATGACATAACATCTCTAACCGTTCGCAATAACGCTATAAAACTAGAAACCAAAATGATCTGTTTTCGATATACCGAGATAATACAACGAAATAACACCGCGCTTAGTCAAAACGCAAATTATGAAATGTCAAACATTCGCCGAATGAGAGATTCAGATCATAGAATAATGACAACGAAGTGATTGTTTTGGACTAATTACAGGATATACTCCGAATACCTATACCACCGTTTGATGACAATTGTAGAACGCAACATGAGTTATTTTTTCGGATAAACGTCGAACTAAAATTTACGGAGATTAACTATACCACCTGTTATACTTCAATGGTATAATAATTATTTAAAAATGAAATTGGCTCAAACATTGCAATCGGATAGGTGAAAATAGTAAAGCAATAGATTTTCATCGAAGTTCAAACACACGGTTCAAGCATTCATGATCCACTAACCGCACCGCTGCGCTAAAAGCTTGAACGGGTAAATGCAGGGTTGCCACTTGCCACAAGTAGTATTCTACTAACGCCCGAAATCGATATTCAGGACCGTAATCTAGGTTACTTCCGTTACTTGGGCCGCAAGATGTGGTAATATGGCAATTTCTTACGCATAAACACATGTCATATCACTAAACGTCTAACACGATTCATTGCATTTTCATTAAAAGAGTGAAATTATATTTTGGACAGAATGCTTTCGAATTGAATAAATTTTGAGCTGATCTGATGAAAGTTTTCTCTATTTCTTCATCTCGAAAATAAATTGTGTATTGTACATTCGGTTTTACATATTCCTTGATGAAGCCTGTGAAATCATCCTGAACTTGTATTGAAATGAGGAATCTGAATTTGCTATTATTATGTTATTTCATTTCAATGACCTTATAGGAGGAGGATGGTTGAAAAATGATTTGATTCATACTAGCATTTAGTGAATGCTCAGTACATCGCATTTCCAATATTGGATATTCGTGGCTACTATTGTTATCGATTTCCATTAATCCGCGAAAAAAAAAATAACCCGGAGGGAAGCGCGGTAATACCGATAACACGGGTGACGCGTAGTTCGAGGGGTTTTGTGAGGATTTGAGTCGAGCCCGAAAAAGCTCGTCGAGATACGGCCCGGAAAACGTGAAAACTTGCCGTAGTGGGTCCCGTGCCACCGGGTATATAACCCGGCGTAATTCGTGTGGTCGGAATGCGGCAATATGTAACGTCAGCGGGTGGTGTCGCGTGCCCGATGATAGATAACTGAGGTGTTAAACGAACAAAGGAATGCCGCCGCGCGTGCCTGGCTACAGGTAGCCGGAGTGAAACAGATAAATCCTGAACAAAGGAACTACCTGAAGGGTACGAACAGGTAGCTTTATGCGGAATTTACACTCTCGCCTCGTGACTCGTCAAGTAGCAGCCCTTATCGTGTAGATTTTTAACCGTTTTCGTTTGAAAGACCCACTGAAACCGACACTTCAAATCTGATTTATGAGCTCGCGAGCTCGAATTCGTTGCCACTCGCCCCAACCGCCTAGAGGGCTGTTTTTGGCTCGGTGCACACACGCGGTAAAAGTTATCGGTTATCGGCGTCATTTCAACGCAGATAGGAGCACGACCTTTGGCGTATATGGGGAACTGCACACGGAACGCCGATAACCAATTAACGTCAAAACAACTATTTATGGCTTTCTCGAGCGATTCGAGGGTTGGCCTACGTCATCATATCAACGCCGATAGGAGCAGGGGTCGGGATTTCTTCTAGCAATGCACACAGGGATGCAGATAACTTTTGACGCGGAATAGGGTATAGGAACCAACGCGGGTTTTTGTGGAACTCGCGGCGGATATTTTGAAGCTTTCATTGACAGATTTAATAGGGTAGTTGAAGAGCCCCCTCAAGAGAAAGGCCGAGTACCTGTAGAGCACTACATTCGAAAAATAAAGTAATTATTGGGGAAGTTATTCAATACATCTGTTAATTTGTCTTCAATTAATTTATGATTTTCAAATAATTAATTAATAGAATGACATTGCAAAGTATATAATAAAATGATAATGATATACAACTAGCTTTGATGGAAAATGAAATAACTTTTCCTTTCATTGAGGTATTTGCACAACGTTTTTTTTTAACATTTCTCCGTGGTGGGAAGACATTTCGCTTTCACGAAATTTAAGTTCGAACTGGCTGCGACGTCGTTTCTTAAATTACATTTATGTTTACAATCCACATTTTTTTACCCCGACCCGTGGGTTTTCGTCAAGAACATCTGCTAGCAGGTAGCAAGTAGAAACGACACCCGACCGTCATTATTTTGACATACTTTATTGCCTATCCAACGTCACTTTCACGCCCTGTGTGCAGTTCCCCATATACGCCAACGGTCGTGCTCTTATCTGCGTTGAAATGACGCCGATAACCGACAACTTTTAACGCGTGTGTGCACCGAGCCTTTGGTGCCGTTTTCAAAGGACCACGAAGCGATAAGACGAGTTGCCTTAAATCATTGAGATATGCGTTTGGTGTGTTCATCTATTTCTTCTCATTTTCGATAACAGATTAAAGAAAATTAAAGCAAGAAGATTATTAGTTGCTAGATATGAAATAAATATGTGGTTGAAAACTACATGAAACATTTTTCCCTAAAAATGAGGGTCTAAAAATTGAGATATAGAAGGTATATTTCAGGAATCTTGTCATCAAATTAAAATCAATTTAGAATCGAATGAAATTACTCCATATTTATTTCCATATTTATCTCCATATTTATTTGAGAAGCGATTTCAAGAATGCGATAGCAATATTCTTGATAACTCTCGTCCGGCCTCTTTCTTCGCTTTTGCAATTTCCTGTGCACTGCATGACTGTCCACCTTTGGATTGAATTCTGCGATTGGTGTCTCCTTGAACGAGATCCATGAATGCTTCGATCCATCAAAGCCCACAAAAAGTTTTGCCGAACCCTGCAAAAGTTTTCGAGCGTAAATTATTTTGTGCGTCTCACCCCATGCACACGCATCGGCGACATCCTCGAATTCCTGGATCCATTTTAAAACGCTAGTTTCATTGTCACCGCTGAATGTGTCAAGAACGCCTTCTACGTCCCTGAAGGTCATTGCCGTTCCTAGGTGGTGTATTGTTGGTTTCCTGTGCGTGGTTGCCGCTCTTCGTCGCGAGCAACCGCTTTCTTCGTCGTCGTACTGGGCGATCGCGCAACACCGCCGCTCTTTTCTTCGTTCGTCGTTTGACGGTTTCGCCGCATCGGCCATCTTTAAGTGCTCGACTTAACCTCGTTCGCAAATCCTTTGTTTCCCCTTTCAACTCTAACCCCAATCGCCGGAGTCGAAATCTTAGCTCTTTCGTTGTTAAATCCTCGATTTCGATTTCGTCTTCTGAGCTCTCGTCGTTTTCATGACCTTTATCGTCTTCTTCATCCTCGTCGTTTTCGTCGTCTTCTTCCTCCTCGTCATTGATTCTGTCCCTTTCGACCTGAAGCGCATCTTTTAGTCGTGTAATCAACTCACCTTTTCGTCCCGATATACGCAAATGTCTCTTTCGCAGTTCGTCTTCTAGCATCGTCATTTTCATGCAGTCAACCTCATTATCGTCGATTTCAACCGCATCCGCTATATTTGTAACGTCGTTACTCTTTTCTTCAGCGACAGCCATGATCAATACGAAATCGTTTCACCCGTTATTAACTTTATTTAAACCCTTCAGATCCAGGTTGAGCCCCCAATTGTAGGATTCAGGTTTGGAACGATTAACGGAAGTAACCGCGAAACCAATTAATGATATATATTGAACAGAATAAACTATCAAAACGAACAAAACAACTCACTTACATCGACGCTTGGAACAGAATGACGCGCTCTCAATAGACCGCGCAAGCGTGACGTCACCACCAACGAAATGTCAGAATCAGTTTCCAAACAAACATTTAATTGCATTGAAAAGCCCATAAGCGATTTTTTGAAAGCGTATATTTCGAAGATTGAGATTCCTATCACTTTGAAAGTTCTTTGATGGTAAGCCCCAGTGTTTTATCTTTCAATTGGTGTATATATGTAGAAATCATTTCATCTACAAGTTGCGGAAGCCGTTATTGAATAATGGATTTTGAGGTTATATGGTTTCTTTCTCATAATAATTAACTTTCTCTCTGTTAATAAAATACTAATATACTTGTTTTCAGATAACTATGGCTCGTTTAATAAAGTTTAGTGCTATAGTAGACTTTTTCACAGCAGCTGGTGAGAAAAAATTGATCAGCAGAGGTGAGAACACTGTTGAATCCGGACATGTAACAACATTTATATTTGATGCACATACTCGTGCCATAACGGCAAAAATATTTGCTTCCATGAAAAACAAAGTTTATGATGTGGAGATGAGTTTATTTCATGTATAATATGAATGTATTATTTCATCAATTATTTCTACTAAAATAAATTGGATTTCCATATTAATCGAAACTTATTCCCTCTTAAGTCCATTAGCTGCAGGTAAAGGATGCAACCCAAACGTATACTGGAAGCAATAAATATTTTACAACGTTATGAAAATAAAACAACCCAGCAACCTAATCTACCTTAGATTTGGGGGATACCCAAATTATTACTTTGGAATATGTTACTTCAATTCAAGTTCATCATCTTAACAACTGTTTTTAAATTGTCATTCCTCAAGTTACTCCTATAAAAACTTATTTAGGCATTAAAATTTAGCAAGAGTACTTCAGAAACATATTTATGTAAAGATGTTCTTTCAAAAACCATTAAACCAATTTTAAATAGAGTACGGCAATTCCTAGGTGCAACATCGCAATCAACCTCATACACATACTGGTTCGTCTTTGCTTAAATCATTCCTGAGCGTACAAAAATACAGATATTTATCTACGAAACTCATATAACCTAAAAAAAAAACAAATTTTAAAATACAACCAATTTGGTAACCACAAATGGCTATATAAGTACACCAAATGAAAGCTGGAGCACTTCTGCTTACCATACCAGCATTTTTACTTCAATAAATGTGACTCATTTGAAAATAAGGGCGTTTGAAATTCGTCTTATGGGCTTTTCAATGCAATTTAATGTTTGTTTGGAAACTGCTTTTGACATTTCACGTCTGGTGACGTAAGCACTTGCGCGGTCTATATTCGCGCTCCCATCTGACTTATTCTATGCTTATTCTACCCATTCATCCCTTAAGCTACCCACACACACGGTTCCGAATCTAAAGTTTACCACACACTCGCGTCCCATTCACACAGTTCCGTTTCACTTGTTAGCGTTCAATTTCTCGACCCTACATTTATTTGGTCTAATCCGGGTGCTTTTCTGTTTTTCAGTTGTCTAATTATGATTTCTATTTCTTCTTTTGTGATTTGGTCAACTGTTTTAAGATTTTTCACTTCCTCACGCCGTTGTGCAACATTTTCTATACTTTGATTGAAAGCATAGTCGTAATAGTGTGGGTTGGAGGCGAACTGTTTTTGTAGGTTAATTGCGAACGCTTCTGCTTTTTCTTTATCTGTTATAGCAGTAGTGTTGTTTGTTTCGATTGGGGGAATTTTTCGACGGTTTTTTTTCCTATTAATGATTTTGTTGTTTGCCAAAGTGACAGATTTTCAGTGATAAGGCTCTCTAATTTTTCTTCCCATTTTTCGTCCCTTACTTCTTGGAGTTCTTTTTTTATTCGGTTTGTTATGTTATTTAGAATTGTCATAGTGTACGGTAACACCGGGAGCCTTCGCGACGCGAACGGAATTCGTGGTCGTTTTCGGGCTCGGAATTTCGGAGTCAGGACGTGCGGGGCAAACTCGGAAACATGCGGTGTGAGGACCGCTGCAGTTTGCACAGGTGGCTGGGTCGGATTTCGGATGTTTGCACTGATAGCCGAAATGGTTCTTAGCGCATTTCACGCATCGCGGTTCGACCCGTCAACCGTTCGCGGCGTGACCGAATTTTTGGCACCGGTGGCATTGACCGTTACCTTTGCGCTTTCGGAGCGCCTCGCAGTTCACCCGGAGATCGCACACGTTTGACACCTGGTAGATGTCGGCGGATCCGCGCGGTAGCTCGACAACCACCATGTCGAGTTTCGTCGAGCCGGCGCCCATTCGGCGGACGCGAGGGTTTTCGTACCCTTGGGAGAGGAGGTCATCGACGACCTCTTTTTCCGGGATTCCGCGATCAACCCCTTTAATTACGACGCGCAGGAGTTTTTCGCTTCTCAGAGCGAACAAATGATAAGAAATTTTTTCCTCCTCCAAAATCGCGGTCATCCGACGGAAGCTTTCGATATTCGCGGGGCAAATGCGAATTCCATCCTTCGTGGTGGAGGCCGACACGAATTCCGCACCGACCGATTTCAGGTGAACCGACACCTGGTTCCATGTTTGCTTCGATTCCCGGGAATGCACAATTACCGGCAGGATCGCGTCCTTCGCGGTCGATGATCGTACCACCGGGGTAGATCGGACAATCTTTCCGGCTTTAGCGTCCATCTTGAACTTGAGATCGTTGCCGCTGGTTTCCTCAGCAGGGCGCTTTCGCTTCCTAGCCGATTCCACCTTAATGAATTCGACGTCCATCGAAGTCGCGGTAGATGTTTCCGCCGCAGTCTATATTTCCGCGATCGCGATGTTCGCGTCGCGTTCCATTCTTTATTTGGGGACTGAAATTTCTTCCTTCGCCCCTTTCGTTTGTTTACCCATTTTTGCTACGAGGTCGTTTTTCCGAATTCAAAACCTTGACCTTGAGCTTACTACATAGTACCGGTATTTTCAACCTGCATCTGCCCTTCCAGGGGATTCGGCCCAAGGTTGAGATTTTCCGTTTCTGTCGAACACTTACTTCGTAAACCACCGGTTTGATCCGGCGAACTCGCCTCCGTAGAGGATTCAGTGCCAACTTCCACTTCCAATCTCGGCTTCTTATTCGGATTGTCGTTTTCGTTTTCTTCATTTTGCCGTTTCCACGACGCAATTGTCATTTTTCTTTGTCTACCCTTGCTTTCAATTTCCAAAATCTTTTTGATTTCTTCATTTTCGTGGTTTGCCATCGTTTTTAGCAGGTTTTCTCGCTTTTTCTTCGCAACGTCTTCAAGTGTCTGCATTTTCATTTCGTTTTGGATTTGTTCATTTGAGATGAACCATGGTGCTCCTATGGCCATTCTCGTCATTCTGTTGATTTTTCGTTGAAGTTTTGTTTTTGCGCCTGGTTCGTGCAGGTCCCAGATTTCGTTTCCGTAGGTGATGGATGGAATAATGATGGTTTTCATTATCCTCATCTTGTTGTCGTTGTTCATTTTGCTGTTTTTGTTTAGCAGAGGGTAGAGGCTGCCAAACAATTGCGTCGCTTTCTTTTGATTTTCTTTCAGGTGTGGCGTCATTGTCAGATTTTTGTCGAGGGTGATTCCGAGGTATTTTACCTTCTTTTTCCACTCGAGTTTCGTTCCATTTATTTCGACTTCTTTTGGTTTGTCCCATCTTCCTCGCTTATAGTCGAAGTAGACGGCCGTCGTTTTCTTTTCGTTGACTTTGATACCCCATTTGTAAGTCATCAGTGTGTCCATATCTTCTTGCATTTGTTTCGTCAGCGGTTCTTTTTGTCCGTGGCTGAGATAAATGGCGGTGTCATCTGCGAATTGCGCCATCTTGCAGAATTTCAGTTTTGGGATGTCAGCTATGAAGATGTTGAACAGCAGTGGCCCCAGTACCGATCCCTGAGGCATGCCAGCTCCCATCAGCTTTTCGGAGGATGTTGTTTCTCCGATCTTCACAGCGAATCTTTTTCCTTTTAGGTAACTGATGATCACGTTGACAATCTTCATTGGGGTTTTCATTTCCATCAGTTTGTAGATTATCCCGACGTGTCCGATTCTGTCGAAGGCCTTTTCCATGTCCAGAAAAATTGCCCCCGTCGGAGTCGAGATGTTCATTTTCATTTTGATTTCGTCCATCAGTCTTGCCAGTGGTGGATTGTGGAGTGTTTTTCCATGAATCCAAATTGGTGCTTCGGGATTTTTTCTTTGACGTGTTTTAGCAGTCTTTTTGGATTGTTCTTTCGGTTATTTTGCTCAGGGCCGGCAGCAGGCTAATAGGTCTGTAGCTGGCCGGGTCGTTTCTTGGTTTTCCTTTTTTCTGCAGATTTCCAGATGTCTGGGAACGTTTCGAGTTTCCATACAGCTTTGCTGATTTCGGTGATTTCTTCTACTCCATCTTTTGGTAGGTTTTTTAAAGCTCGATTGGTGACTTTGTCTTTTCCGGGTGCTTTCCTTGGTTTGAGATTTTGGATCAACCCTTGGATGTCGTCTTCTGTTACGGGATCGATTTCTTGTACGTCAGGTTCTTGTGTGCTGGTGACTTTAATCACCATTCTGACTTTTTTCTTTTGTTTATTATCGTCAGGTTCTTGTGTGCAGGCGACTTTTGTCGCCATTCTGACTTTTTTCTTCTCTTTTTTATTATCAGGTTCTTGTGTGTAGGTGACTTTTGTCACCGTTCTGATATTTTTCTTTTGTTTTTCGTCATCAGATTCTTGTGGATCGGTGACTTTCGTTGTCACCATTCTGATGCGGTTGTTTGGTTTGAATCGATCCTCCAGTGATTCCAAGAACAAATCTGCGTTTTCTTTTTCCGTCACGTATTTGGTGTCGTTTTGCTTCAGATATGATTTTCCTCTTTTTCCGGTGGGACTGGCCGCCATCTGCCATAGGGAATTGTCTTCAATGTTCAATTCCTGTAGTCTGGTTTTCGTCAGGGATTCAGCAACTTTTCATGATTCTCCAGGCACTACGTGTTGAGATTCCGTGCGCGGTTTTTCAATAGAATTTAACGTTGCACTTCCGATTCTCGATATTCGTTTGAATGTCGTTTTAAGAAATTGAAATTTCTAATATGAATCGTAACGATTATATCAACGGCATCCCATCCTCGTCGCCAATTATGTTTTTACGCTCTCGAACCACTTTTTTAAAAAAACCAAAATTACTTTGAATCGAGTTTATTCGTCGAAAGCTTGGATAATAATAATCGAATACATCTATCTTAAACTAAAAGGAAGCATACGTTCTTTGTTTAACAAATGCTGACGTGACGGTGAACTTCCGAACAAAATGTAGAATAAGCAAATTCCGTAGATTTACGGAGGTAAACTATTTCTCTATGATATGTATGGTTGCCAGCCACATAATAATATACAAAAAGAGTCATCTTAACTAGGGAACGAAAATTCAAAATTACAACTAAATAACGTATTTACAGGTGGAACAAAACGAGGTAATGTCGCGGTGAAATTGAATTTAACGTCTAGGCTGAGAACACGGTTGGCTCGTAGAGCTTTTATTAAGATAGTCAATTGGGCGCCACCCTCCGTTAAAATAAGGGCAACCGCTCTCAGGTCGTGGGAATTTTTAATAACCAAAAAAAAGTAACCGCGGAAGGTCGGTTGACGTCTATTTCAACTCGCGCAATCTAAAGCAAACAAAAGCAATGTCTTTATGTCCCTTTAATGAATATCGACTGAGCGTCCTTCAAATTAAACAATTAACGGACTGGTACCGGTGAATCTCTGCAGAGTTACCCCTTTACAAAACCAGTAAAATAAATACAATTAATCACCGTTATTTAGGAAAAAAAAACCAAAAGGTTTCACAATTTTTCCAGTGGGAATTCAGTAACCAAATCAACGAGAAGGAAAATATGAATTTAAATTGAAACAAAAAAAAAATAATACGATACGTGGTTATCCACCGGCGTCGAGTCAATCGTGTGTATTCCAAAATGGTGCGAATCCAATTTACCAATCGTTTGGTGACTATGGTAAGGTAAGATGTCAACGAACAAAATCGCTACGATACGATACGGGACGGTAGGCGCTCTCCAACTCGAAAACTCTCCAATACAACGGTAGAAACAACGGTTCCAGGACGGTCCTGCTGGGCAGTTCGAACAATTCGTCCAATCAGTCGGGAATTCCAACCCCGGTAAAGGAGGCAAATAATGCCTCAGGAAGACTACCACAACGAAATCTATAACCTCGAACGATAAGATATCACGTGGCCAACAAATCCGAAACAATCGTCGTCGATCCTCCGTCAATCCACTACGATACGATAATACGGAGGTACGGTCAAACGAAAATCACTCGCCAAACCAATATTTTAGCGAAACAATGTGATAATATGTTTTGATAAATATTTTCACGGACGGGATAATGTGATGATTCATTGGTAAACCGGGTATACGTCCCTTCTTGTAAGTTGGTACGCTGAAATGAATCATCACAATGTGATAATAATCCCCAAAGGATAGATTCCATGAATCTCCATCGTTCACACTCACCCAACCATCTCGAAAAAAAAGAAAAGAGAAATGTCAAAACGCCGTCACCGAAAACAACGGAACGCGACGCTTGCGTACAGAATATATTGGCATCATGACCCGGTAGGTAGGTATGCATGGGCGCCATTTGCGAGAGTTACTCGTCCAACGAATACAATATTGCAATTTCGCACCGCGACAGTAAAGTTTAAAACTTGAACGAAATCAAAACTATCACTAAAAGAGCGTCTTTTCACTAATCACAAGCGTCTTTTGCACTCAGGGGTGGTAGGCTGCGGCTCAGCGGAGTGGAACAGGTCGCATGTCGGATACATGGCGCTTCGTGACGGTTTCGCCCTCATCCACGTAGTACGTAGTTGGGCCGGCCATGCGGGTTACTCGGAATGGCCCGTTCCATTTCGGGCTGAATGAGCCGGGGGTAAAGTGACGGATTAGCACCATGTTGCCAGGAACGTAGATCGGGAACTCTCCGCCTCGTCGGGGGTATTTTCGTCTTTGGTACGCTTGTTGGTTAGTTCGTGCTTCTTCCATCCTTCTCCGTGGTTGTTGACTTATTTGTGCGTCTTCGGGGAGCTGCCAAAACCCAGGGTGGTTGAGATTGCGTCCAAATAGTACGGTGGCTGGGGGTTTTTGGGTAGCGTCGTTTCTTCGTCGTCGCAACGAGAAGAGAACTTGGTGGAGGTGCCGGTCCCAATGTTGCGGGGAACGGCCGTCCAGGAGAAGTCGGAGTCCCTTTTTCAGTTCCTGGTTTTGGCGTTCAGTGGGGTTCGCTTGGGGATGATAACAGGCCGTTGTCCGATGTTCCACGCGCCATTGGTATCTACATTGGTCGTGCCAGTGGTGACTCGTAAATTGGGTGCCGTTGTCGGTGATTAACGTACGGGGATAACCATAGCGATGGAAAATTTCCCTCTCGAGTAGTTTGGCCAATGTTTGCGTCGTACTTTCCGGAATGGCATACGCTTCTAGCCATCGAGAAAGCAAATCGGTTACGATGAAAATGAAGCGATTCCCGAAGGAGGTTTTTGGATATGGCCCCATTACGTCGCACGCGACCGTCTAGTCTCCCAGGGTTTCGTCGGCTGTCTTGGCCGCAGGGGAATGTTGGACGCGTGGTTTTGTTTTTTGTATTTGGCGCATAGCAGGCATCCTTTAACGTAGTCGGTGACGTCCTTTCTGACGGTTTTCCAGACAAAAACGGAGGTAACTTCCCGGTATGTCTCGTCCATTCCGGGATGGCCTGCCAAAGCCGCGTCGTGGCTATTGAAGAGTACGTGCTCTCGCATCGTCGGTGGCACATACAATTTGGCGGAATCCGGTTATTTGTAATATAGGTTCCCGTCGATTTCCATCCTCTGGTCATTTGTTTCGGCGCCCCCTTCTCGAAGGCGTCGCAGCGCATCTTGAACTTCGGCATCTTCGTTTTGCGCCTTCATGACGATGGTTGAGAAGTTTTGGACGTTTTTCGGATCGGTGGTGATTGGGACGGCGTCTGGAGCCGTCGACGGACCTGGTTCCGAATCGGACGGTCCGTCGGCCATGGCGGCGAGGGGAACGTAAATTCGGCAATCGTCGGCGTCGGGGCGAGTTTCGTCATCGTCCGGGTTGCGGGATAACAAGTCCGGGAGCTCATTATCCTTGCCGGGTACATGTTCCGTGTCGAAGTCGAACTCCTGCAGAGATAGCGACCATCTGGTTAATTTCGCCCTTTCGTCCTTGCTCTTGTCTAACCATTTCAACGAGCGGTTGTCTGTTCGTAGCAGGAATTTCCGATGTTCCAAGTAATGGCCGAATTTCTGAATTCCCCAGACGATGGCGAGACATTCCTGCTCGTTGACGTGGTAATTTCGTTCGGCGGCCTTAAACTTCGCGTGGCGTGAGCGACGATTAATCTTTCGCCCTTGGGTCCGAGTTGGTAAAGAACGGCCGCCATTCTCTGCTTGCTGGCGTCGGATTGCAAGATGAACGTTTTTGACGTGTCTGGCCGGTGTAACAAAATGGGCTGCTTCAGGATGTCTTTGATACATTCCATGGCGTCCGCAGTCCATTTCCATCTTCGTTTGGCCGATAGCAGGTCAGTCAGTGATTATCGCGTAATTCGTTATGTATTCCCGGAGCCATCCGACGGTTCCGAGATATTTTCGGAGCGCTGTTCTCGAAGTTGGTGGCGGAAAATCCAGGACCTGTTGAATGTGCATCTGGCTCGAGTGGTTTCCGCCGTCGATCACTACATGGCCCAAGTAGTCGATGGATAATTTTCCGCTTCTGGTCGTTGACTCGATACGGCCGGGTGTATGCGACTTTTGATGAGCGCCGCACAGTGGAAAATATGACCGATTTAGGTGGACAAAATTCTAAAACTTGTCCATATTGAACCTTTGGGGTCCCAGATTACGGAAAAAATAATAAAAAAAATCTAATTAACTTTTTTACACGATTGGCGATCTTGACTTTTGACCACTGTGCGAGTGGTCAAAAGTCAAATTTAATGCAAAAATCTTAAACTTTCCTACATTTAACCTATGAAGTCCCACAGTACGGACAAAATAATACAAGAAAACTATTTATCGGCCCGGAGTGGCATAAAAATGCTAATAAATGTATTTTAAATAATTTAGGAAACTTCAAATTACAGATTGTAAAATTTTTATTTATTTTTTATTTTTCTTAATAATCAATATACATTAAATAAAATTTAAATCAATTACAGAATTGAAATTAGGCATAATTTATAATAATTGATAACGTAATTAACACAGGTAGATAAATATAAAATAAACTGAGAATATTAAACAGCTAATTATCTTCTTCACTTGTATCATAATATGATGATCCAGATTGATCTGATAAGTCTGGCTCTGATGTGTCATCATTTGGTTCCTCAAGATTTAAGTTTGATAAGGATAATTGTTCGTTCGGAGTAGTGCACTTTAGTAAATATAGCACATCTGAATCTAACGATATTTTATTTTTTTTGACAGGTTTTCGTAGCGAAGCAACAATAGGGTACGATGAAACTAACAGCATTGTCAACAAATCACTATTTGTCGCTATTCGTGAAATTTTTCTCGTATTCCGTTCCCTGAAACGTCGAAAATCTTTGTTTCTGGCTTTCTGTGCCTCTTCAGTCAATTGTCCAATTGGAACACAATGATTTTCAATAATCTGAACGGTATGGTCGAAGATTTTATGAATCGTGGGAGTCACCCCGTACCAAGAATACAAATCTAAGTAGAGTCGTTAAGTTTCAGACGTGTATTCGTTGGACTTTTCTACATCGATTTCGTATCCTGATGAAAGACATTGAAGGATAACCCTGAATCGCTTTATGAGGGCTTCATCTAAACCAGTGATAGAAGCAGTTATATCCGGATTTTTGAAAAATCGTCTAGCCATGTTACCATCATTGGTGTTGCCGAATCCTTGTTTTGGTTGGTCTACATTAAGACCTAATTGGACTTTGAATTCTTTTTGAATCTTTGCCTTATTCAAAGTAAATGCTTGTCGATCTTCCTCAGTTTTCAAATTTTTTTTTCGTTCTTTCAAAGTTAATGTGTAAGCAATGTTTAGGAGGAATTCGAAAGTCCGAATCCATCCATGTAATGTAGTGGGAGTGAGCAATTCGGATCTTGAAATACTTTTGGGGTTGCTTTGTGTTCACAACGTGAACAGAGGTCAAATTCAAAGTGGAAAGTTCGTCGTCCAGTTCGATCAGACCACCGGAAAAGCCGAATTCCTTGCACCGAAAGTCAGCATTTTCCGGTCGTACATTGGCCGGTCACGCCATATGACGACATCCTGCCGCGGACCCCACTTTGTAGAATAGTTTGCGTTATTATGTAGTATATAAGTAATAGTTAGTAAAAATAAACCAGTCACTCAACTCCACAAGTTCGATCCATTTTACCGTTGCCACTACGTACCACCCGTACCCAAACACAAGTTTTGATTCGGCAACAAATTGAACACAAGTTTCAAGTTATCAACGAATTGGGCACAAGTTCCAATTCAGCTGTAGACAAAAAAGTGTAGTTGCACCAAACTACACTTTCTTTGCACATGGTCCTTCGAGCTTACAAACATTGAACCAGCAACCTGTGGAACCCTGAGTGTCTAGAGCCCTTCAGTCTTCTACATATTGAACGAACCGCTCAGAAAATCTAACACCGAATTCTCCAAGTAATTGTTACAAATACAATGGCATCAAACATCCAAGATCAATGCAACCAACAAACCAGCACTGGAGAAGCCATCAGGCAGATCCTGTCGAACATGAAGAAGGATTCCGGGTCCAGGAAAACAATTTCCTACTATCAAACTCGTCAGGTAGCTCTCACTCAGCACTGGGAATCATTTGAAGCTGTCCACGCCACCCTGTTGCCTCTAATTCCTGCGGATCACAAATACGTTACCAACGACTTCTACAAACAAGTGAAGGACGTATATGAAAAAGCCAGCAACTACATCAAAGATGGAATGGCCCAACTCACCGGTGATGGAGACGATCTCGACGCCGATGAAGTTCAAATACACGCTGCCGGTATCGAACAATCATTTCCGCCACGAATCAAAACCCAGCTTGTTAAATTGGAATCTTTTTCAAAAGAAGTACAATCCATCAACGAAATAATTAAAATTAATAAAAACAAGAGTTATTGGGATTTCCAACTGCAAGCCTTAACCAGGAAATGGGATGACATCAACAATCGACACGACGAAATTCTCGCCAACGAGGATGAATATTCACAATCTTATCAAAAATCAGACGCATTCTACGATCAACAACAGAATTATCAACAAATGGTCCAAACTCTTACTTCCATCCCTGCGGAGAAACCTCAGCAAACCGCTGCTACATTGCCCCGGTTACAAATGCCAAAATTCGAAGGAGATTACCAAAACTGGCCGACTTTCAGGGATATATTCGCAAGAATTATTCATCAAAATCAGTCGATAGGAAACGCAGAAAAAATGCAATACCTCAAAACCCATCTGACGGGCGAAGCCAGCAAATTAATACAGCATCTCTTAACGTGCGACACTAATTACACGACCGCCTGGGAAATCATTCAAAATCGATATGATAACAAACGGCTACAATTCGCCAAACATATGGACAATTTGTTGTATCTTCCATCTTCCAATTTCGAATCAGGAGCCGCTTTAAAGAAACTCCACGACACAACAGTAGAAACAATCCAGGCGATCGGCAACTTGGGAATCGCTACCGATCAATGGGGTCCCATGGTGGCGCACATCATTACCAAAAAAATGGACGCCGAGTCGAGAAAAGTATACGAATTATCTTTGGAACGTCCCAAGGATATACAAACGCTGGAAAATGTACTGGCATTTTTGGAAAAGAGGTTCCAATCCCTTGAGACAGCAAAACCTACCCCAAAAAAGGCTGAATTCACCACGTTCAATAAACAATCTTGGACGATTAAAACTCATCACGTCAGAACTAATAGATGTGCAATATGCAAAAATGATCATGCGCTACATAAATGCGGTAAATTCCTCGCCATGTCGGTCGATGACCGCCAAAAGACCGTCAACAAGCTTGGGCAATGCACCAACTGTCTGACACACAAAAAAGAAGAAGCTTGCCACAGCATATTCAAGTGCCGAAAATGTAACAAACCGCATCATACGTTACTTCATCGGGAAACAACATTAAAAAACAACAGCGTTAACACCCAAATCGTTCCACAAGAAAATAGCGTCGCTAACCACCTGGGCAGGACGCCAATTCCACCAGAAACACCGCACCTACCACTGTTAGCAACAGCGCTTGTGAAACTAGAGTCTGGCATGGGGACACACGAAACAATGCGCGCCCTAATAGATCCAGGATCCCAAGCATCATTTATTACGGAAAATGCTGCACATTTGCTTGGACAACCTAAATTCAAGCATCGCACCCAAATAGCTGGATTAGGAAAAAACGAAATAAGTGTGTCCAAGAATAAAATATTCACGACGATGCGACCCAGATTTCAAAGCCAATTTGAACTAACAGCCGAACTTCTGATATTACCAAGGTTAACGACGTCAATGCCCCGTACACAGCTAAACAGTGCAAATTCGATCGACGGTGAACTTACTTTAGCTGACCCAACATATCGTCTGCCGGGTAAAATAGACGTGTTAATTGGCATTGACCTTTTCACGGACATTATTCTCGACGGTGTGCAGAAGAGACCTGACGGAACAATTGCCCAACGCACTGAACTGGGTTGGATTATATCAGGCATCGCGGACAACTTATCTCCCAAACAACATACAATAATCAGCATGGTAGTTGACATTCAAGACGACCATTTGCTCACTAAATTTTGGGAAATTGAAGAAGTGGAATCTCCTCACGTGTTGAGTACAGAAGACAACCACTGCGAAAAATTTTACACGGAAACAACTCGGAGAAATTCGGATGGAACTTACACCGTTCGCCTCCCCTTCAAAGAAAATGCGTCCGACCTTGGGCTATCCCGTAAAAAAGCAATCGCTCGATTATTTCAACTCGAAAAAAAATTTCGCACCGACAGCAAATTAGGGTTGGAATATAAAGGATTCATGAAAGAATACTTGCAATTGAAACATATGGTACCGGTGACACAATTATGGAAAAATGCAGACACGAGAAAATATTACATTCCACATCAAGCAGTCATCCGAGAAGACAAACCAATACGAGTCGTTTTTAACGCATCGTCATCCACCAGTACCGGACTTTCGTTAAACGACGTGTTGCACACGGGTCCGAAAGTTCAACAAGACTTACAAGATATACTTTTGAGATGGAGAATCCACCGAATAGCCATGACTGCCGACATAGAAAAAATGTACCGTCAAGTGAAACTATCCAAAGTCGACCAGCCATATCACACGATACTATGGAGATTCTCTGAGGATGACCCCATTCTAGAATATCAGCTGTCCACTGTTACCTATGGAACTGCCCCGGCCTCATACCTAGCTATAAGAACTCTACTTCAATTAGCCCAGGACGAAGAATTCGAATTCCCTAACGCTAAA
Organism: Novius pumilus; assembly: GCA_020654155.1. Classification (NCBI taxonomy): domain Eukaryota; kingdom Metazoa; phylum Arthropoda; class Insecta; order Coleoptera; family Coccinellidae; genus Novius; species Novius pumilus. Next base: position 38,792 of record JAIFOV010000104.1, on the reverse strand, counting down.
ACTTATGTAAAGGAAAACTTCTACGTCGATGATTTCCTAATAAGCGTCCCATCACAAGAAGAAGCGTGGAACGTCCGGTCGGAAATGGAAAAATTAATGCGCAAAGGGGGTTTCAATCTCAGAAAATGGAAGAGCAATGAAATCAATACCTCGACGAATGAATATCTTCACACTTTCGGCGAAAATTATCAAGAAACGACGAAGATTTTGGGCATTACGTGGCTGCCCGGTACCGATGATTTCCAATTTAAAATTAAATTATCCCTGGAGACGCCCAAAACCAAGAGAATTATGTTATCGGAGATTGCTTCAATTTTCGATCCTCTTGGATTTTATCTCCTATTACAATAAAAGCAAAAATCCTCATGCAAGATATATGGAAAGGAACTACGGTTGGGACGAACCTCTACCATATCAACTAGCATCCGCCTGGAACTCGCTGAAAATGGAACTTCATGCTTTAAAAAACATCAAAATTCCTCGTTGGATTAATTACAAATCCAATCGCCGAATGGAACTTCATGCCTTTTGCGACGCTTCCGACAAAGCTTACGGCGCAGTCATTTACGTCAAGGTTCTAAACGCAAGGGGGATTGCAAACATAACTCTCTTGCAATCAAAATCCAAGGTCACCCCACTCAAAAACAAAAAACAACGCCCAGACTAGAATTGTGCGCCGCGGTTTTGCTGGCAAGGATGACAAAAAGAGTAGTTGCGGTCCTGACTTCGTGTAACTTCACACTTTACGCCTGGTCAGATTCAACAATAGTTCTAGCGTGGCTGAAAGGAAAACAACAAAAACGCTGTGCCTTCGTCAGCAGTAGGGTGGATGAAATCAATCAACTAATTGGTACCGATTGTTGGCATCATGTCAAGACTCAAGAAAATCCAGCCGACCTAATCTCACGAGGAGTCAATCCTAGTCAGCTCTTAAACAATGACCTATGGTGGCAAGGGCCAAAATGGTTAACTGGAGATACCAAGGAAATAATAAAGTCGTACAAACCATTACGTAAGGTCGAGGAGAAAGTGACGACAAATCAAGCGTCATAATATTGGCATCCTCCATAGAAGAAGAATTTATCCTAACACACAAATTTTCGAGCTGGAACAAAACTATTCGTGTCATGGCTTACTGTCAAAAATTCATCAAAAAATGCTGTCGAATAACGGTATCCAAAAATCTTTCGGCAGCAGATCTTCATGAGGCTCGTACAGCTGTGCTACAGTACGTTCAAAAAACAACATTTCCCGAGGAATGGCTATGCCTCAAATCAAAACAGAACATCAAACAGAAAAGTTCCATCAAAAGTTTCACACCCTTCATGGACAACGAGGTCTCATCAGAATAGGCGGTAGACTGCACAACTCTATTGCGGCATATAACGAAAAGCACCCCATAATTCTTCCAAATAAGCATCACCTGACCGATATCATCATTAAATATGCCCACTTGCAAACATTACATGGGGGAAATAATCAAACATTGACCTACTTGAGACAGCAATACTGGATACCTCAAGCAAAAAACAAGATAAAGAAAGTCATTCGCAATTGTGTGAAATGCATCAGAAATTGTTCACAAATAGTAAAGCAGCAGATGGGTACCCTTCCGGCTGCAAGAGTTAACCCGTCACCTCCCTTCACTCACAGCGGGGTCGACTACGCCGGTCCGATTAAATTGCGATTCTCGAAAGGCGCTAAATCCTTCAAAAGTTACATCGCTATTTTTGTCTGCTTATCCACTAAAGCGATTCATCTAGAAGCCGTCAGTGATCTCACCACCGATGCATTCATGGCAGCTCTACGACGATTCATGTCAAGAAGAGGGAGAGTAACGGACATCTATAGCGACAATGGAACCAATTTTGTCGGTGCCAAAAACACCCTCGATCGATATCTTCGACAAGTCATCCCAGAAAAATCTTTTGAAGATGCGGTTGCATCGGAATACTTAATCAATTGGCACTGGATACCTCCATTCAGTCCCAATTTTGGAGGCCTATGGGAAGCCGGGGTGAAATCCGTCAAACATCACTTGAAAAGAGTAATCGGAGAAACCACATTGACGTTTGAGGAAATGAGCACTCTCCTGTGCCAAATAGAAGCCTGCCTCAATTCTCGCCCATTGACACAAATTTGCGACGCTCTTCAAGATACAGCCGTTCTCACTCCTGGCCACTTTTAATTGGAAGACCTATAAACGCTCCTCCCGACATTCCGGATGTTGAATCAGAAAAAATGTCTCTCAGCAAAAGATGGGGTCAATACAAAAAATGAAAAGGACTTTTGGAAACAATGGACTTCGGAATATCTGTCAAGACTTCAGCATCGTCACAAATGGCACGATCAGGAGGAAAATCTGGAGATTGGCGATATCGTGATCATCAAGCAAGACAACATTAATCCCAATAACTGGCCCTTGGCAAAAATTACAGATACGCATCCTGGACAGGACGGCCTCGTGCGAGTAATAACGGCGAAAACGGCAGACCACAAAGAAATCAAGAGATCTATCTCAAAGATATGCAAGCTTCCGATTCATCAGCCGCCAGAATCAATCAAGAAAGAAAACCGGCCAAAATCGTCCGTCTCTTCCAATTTAACATCACTACTGCTATGTTGCCTCGTATTGTGCACAGGAATTCAACCTTCAACTGCAAACTATACCATGATTCAATTAGAAGCAGGAATTTACATTGAGCACTTAGGAATGATTCACATAGACACCGGTACATTAAGAATCGACTTGAATTTTCCCAAAAACAAAATGATCGAAGACCAGAAAAATGTGAATCAAACAATCACTCAATTTGAAGCACTGTGCCAAGAAGGAAGCAGCAAATAGGTGGCATTCATTGTACAGAATTCGTTCATCATCTTCAACAACAGGCCGCAGAAATTGCATTGCATATGGAAACCATAAACTGTACGCAACACCAGCGAAGGAAGAGGGGACTGTTAGGAAGTTCATGACGTCAGTATTTGGAGTAAACGATGAGGTGTATCATGATATAGACGCGCTTCATCAGAATCAACAGCATCTAATTGACATCACCAAGCATCAATCCAAATTACTGGTATCCACCACCGCAGCGGTTGAATCCTCTGAGAAACGGATCAGCCAAAAATTAGAAAACTTTCGCTTGAAATTCAACCAAGGCTTGAAATTATTAGAAGAAAATAAGGGATGGTTCAAAACAACTGACTTAAACCGCATCAATGTCCAGCTGTTAATAAATTTTCAACTTGCAACCAATTATCTGGAAGAAATTTCAAACAAATATTCTACGCTAAGCCGGGCGTATCATAATGAAGGCCATCTGTATGACTTCATATCACCAAACAAGGTGAAGGTCATCATCAAGAATGTCACCTCGAAGCTTCCAGCCTCTCTTAAAATACTAAGTCGTCCATGCCGGAGAATTGTTGTGCAGCACGGAACTTCCGGAATCGAAGTATTTGCATATCTATTCATTGTTGGAAATTCCAAATATCAACTGATCAAAACAACGCCGATCCCCAGGAAAGAAGCGAACGCAACGTTTTCCATTATTCGACCAGAGCCTTCATTTTGGCAGTTCACTACAACGAACAAAAATATTTCGAGCTCAATGACATTCAATTCAAACAAGCTAGCGTCATTGGTCCTCAAGAATATGCGATATCTCCGTTGGTTATACGAGATATAGATTCGGCACCAAACTGTATCATCGATCATTTGTTCAACAGAAGAGATGCACCTAACTGCCAACTCTTACGACTCACAATACACTCCATGCGATGGATTAAACTGCAGAAAAAGAATACGTGGCTTTTATTGTCAACAATCCAATCAGAGCGGCGATTATTTGTAACGGCCAGAGGAGGAAGTGACATTAAATGGTTCCGGAATAATACACATTTCACCTTTCTGTTCGATACAAACTAGAGGAACTACTCTGCTCTCCCGCACGGATGATGAAATCACAGTCTCCAGCACTTATTTCAAACAAAGTCATCCTAATTTACTTTCGAATAACATAATGAAGGCGCCTGAAGTACAATCAGCGGAATTTGCACCCGAACCTGGGTCAACTGAAGATAAATTGTTCCGTCACCTAGTCGAGGACGCCAGGGAAATAGACGATCAAGTTTCAACTACGTTATGGTTAGATATTAATATTCCGACCGTCTCGATCATTGGTGCTGTGGTTGCTTCGTTAGTTTTCGTCGCGATTGTGTTGTACCTACGCTGCAAAATTCGGAATTCCAATACGCTACATCGCAATCATCGAGAAGAACAATTAGCAACCTCTGATGAATTCGTCTTGGAGCCTATCGCTTCACCAACCCTTCGTCGTGGGAAATGAACTCATCAAGGGCTTCCCCCCAATATGTTCACAACGTGAACAGAGGTCAAATTCAAAGTGGAAAGTTCGTCGTCCAGTTCGATCAGACCACCGGAAAAGCCGAATTCCTTGCACCGAAAGTCAGCATTTTCCGGTCGTACATTGGCCGGTCACGCCATATGACGACATCCTGCCGCGGACCCCACTTTGTAGAATAGTTTGCGTTATTATGTAGTATATAAGTAATAGTTAGTAAAAATAAACCAGTCACTCAACTCCACAAGTTCGATCCATTTCACCGTTGCCACTACGTACCACCCGTACCCAAACACAAGTTTTGATTCGGCAACAAATTGAACACAAGTTTCAAGTTATCAACGAATTGGGCACAAGTTCCAATTCAGCTGTAGACAAAAAAGTGAAGTTGCAACAAACTACACTTTCTTTGCACACTTTGCATATGTAGCATGTCTGAGTTGACTTGGTGCCTGTCAAAGCGTTACATGCTTTACCATCCAGCATAGTTAACGCCAAATTATGTATGATGGATATTTCCTTGTCTTCGACATTAATTTTTCCATTTGACCATTCCACATATCAAAAAATATCCTTTCAAATTCTTCTCGTTCAATCAACATCAAAGACGCAAAACAAATAATCCATAAAACCATGAAAAACTCTTTCCATTCTATATTCTTTCATTCTTCTGTTTTTCAAATCCTTCTCTTTCAATTGAGCATTCCAAATATTTACGTATCCAATCTATAGATTTCCATTCCATTTGACGATTGCAAACACATACATAAAACCTAAGTCATATCCTCAAATTCATCAAATACCATTTCATTATTTGATTCATCAAAATTGAAGAACCAAATCCAAAATAATATAGCCACAATAATTGTTCACTCCAAATTAACCATTCCAAACATCAAAATATATAATTCATAACAATTTCCAGTCCATTTGACCATTCCAAATATCGAACATCTTTTCAATTTCTTCTTTAGTCAACCATTCCAACATTAAAGCATCCAATCTATAAAGTTCTTCATACTATTCAACCATTCCAATTATCAAAGATATAAAACAAATAATCCTTAAAACCATGAGAAATTCTTTCCATTCTATATTCTTTTATTCTGCCTTTTTCAAATTCTTCCTTTCCAATTAAGCTTTCCATTTGACCATTGTAATTATCAGAAACATAAAACCATAAAACACTCTTTCCATTCCATATTATTATAACAACCAATAACATTCTATTCCAAATATCCATTAATCCTTCTTCCAATCCTTCCTCCAGCCAATCATATTGAAAAATTTAATCCATAAAATTCTCCATTCCATTTGACTTTTTTTTCCTTTTCATCAAATTATTTTTTTTTCCCTTTCTTTTCTCAATTCATTTTCCTTTTTTTTTATTTTTTCTTTTATTTTATATTTTTTTTCAATTTTTTTTATTATTTATTTTTTTTCTTCCTTTTTTTTCTTCTTTTTTCTCCTTTTTTTTCATTTTTTTTATGTATATATTAGTTTCTTTTCTTTTTTTTTTTTTCATAAATTCAATTTTCATGCAGCAAGTTCAATAGCTTCATCAGCAAATAAACGCAATTTGGAGAAAAAAGAATGGTCGAAAATCAAATCAGAAATTAAAAATTGGTCATCTTCTAAAGCTTGAACATCAAATTGAATTCTTAAATCGTGAAACAAACAACAAAATCTTAAAATATGAATATTGCTCTCACCACATACACATATACTCGCATAAATTCAATCTGAACAAATTGTCTCTGAAAGGACCATGCCCCGTTATAAAACAAGTAAGGGAAAAATTTAAACGAGGAAATGAATTATTTAAAACGAAATCAATTTTTGGAAACCAAGCAAAAGTCTTCCAAGAAGAACACAAATCCCATTCAAACTGCCAATAATTCAATAAACTCTTAAAACAGTTAAATAAAGTGGATTCAATAACATATTTTCTATTGACAGTATCAAATGGGATAGCCGGATAATGAAAATTAAGATTATCATTAGAAAAATCAAAAGAAAGTCCTTTTTTAAGATGAAAAGAAATAGCACGAAAAATAACAAAAAAATAAGCAGGCATACCACCAGTTATAATTTGTAAAGAAGTGTTTGAACAAGTACGACAAGCTGAAGAAATCAAAAGAAGAAATTTCCTTTGTGCGGAAATCAAAACTCTTTTAACATGTGAATTGAAGACGCAATGGAACCATACAGAAGAACAATAAGATAAAATAGGTAAAAATATAGTTTTATAATAAATGGAAAGTTTATAGCGAGAATTTAAACGAATAGATTTACGAATACGAATTAATTTAGACACAATTGAAGAAATTTTATCACGAATGAATTTAACATGAGGAAGGAAAGAAAGACCCGAATCAAGAATAATACCTAAATATTTATGTTCTTTAACCCACTTCAAAGAAACATTATTCAAACGGACAGTAGGTGGACGATTTACATTCAAGGAACCTTTGAGAAGGATAGCAACAGATTTTTTGACAGAAATGGACATTTTATTATTCGAAACCCAAGTATGACAAATATTCAAGATATTTTGTAGAGAATTTTCTAAATACCTACGACTATTTGCCGAAACAAGAATCGTTAAATCATCCGCATAAGCAACACAAGTACAATTTTCAACATCTAAGAGGAATAATAGTTCATCAAAAACCAAATTCCACAGAAATGGACCTAAAATAGAACCTTGGGGACATCCTTTTGAAAGTGTGTGACAAAAAGAAGAAGAACCTTGTTTAAGAATAATTTTTCTATTTTTCAAATAATTTTGCAGTAATCTTAGAAGAAACGGGGAAGAACCAACTAATTTAGCACGTTTCAAAATACTACACCACCACAAATTATCAAAAGCACCTTCAATATCAAGGAATAAACCACCAACATATTTATATTCAGATTTTAATACAAAATCAGTAACTTTTCTGATGTCATCTTCTGTAGATAAACCTTTTTTAAAACCAAATTGATTGGGAGAAATAAAAACAGAATTCGAATAAATAATATTAAAACGTTGATACATTACTTTTTCTAAAGTTCTACCAAAGACAGAAAGTAAGGTCTATATGATTTAGGATCATCCAAGGGTTTATCTGAAGATTTGAGTAACAGACATAAAGAAGCACATTTCCAACTAATAGGGAAAATACCAAAAAATGAACAATTATTATAGATTTCTAGTAAATAATTCGGATAAAGAGACCACACTTTACAAAGAATTTCAAAATTGATTAAATCGATGCCAGGTGCAGCATTTTTTCTAATCTTAGAGCAGAGTTAAGCTCATCAATTGAGAAAGAAATAAAATCATTGATATCACAAACTGGAACAAAATTATTAACTTCGTTCCTAATTAATTTATGAAGATCAGAATCTAAAAGGGGATCATCAGCTGGAAATAAACGATCAAAAATAATATTAACAGAGTCGGAAAGATTTTAAGTGAAAGAACCATCGGGATGTTTAATAGAATGAGGAATCATAGGGGGAGAAATTTTTTCACTAACAATTTTATAAGGAATACTCCAAGGACTCTCATTGAAATTATTATCGACAAAAAGTGACCAATTATTTTTTTTAGCAATTCTTATTTCAGTAACATAATGATTCCTTATATTTCTATAAGCCAATAAATAATTTTGAATGATTGAAGGATTCAAATTATTTCTCTTCGAATTCTGGTATAATTTTCTCTTTCTATTAACTAATACTCTTAAATCTGTTAAATCAGATGTCCACCAGTCATTTTTAAATTTTTTATTATCTGTTGAAGTAATAGGAATTGAGGCAAGTGAAGAATTATAAATGCATGAAACAAAATTATCGATATAATTATCAATATCAATAGGATTTACAATAGTCAAATTCAGAGATTTGAAACGATCATCTAATTCCATTTCAAATAATTCCCAGTCAGCTTTCTTAGTATTGAAACGAGAATTTCGATTTATTTTTGAATTTTCGAATGGAAAGTCAAAAACAATATCAAATAAAATAGGACGATGATCACCATCCCCTAAATCATCGAAAACTCTCCAATTTTGAATATAAGCAATAAAATTTTGTGAACAAAGAGTAACATCTATGTTAGATTATCCAAGAGTATTGAAAAATGTTGAAGGTTGATTATTTCGATTGAGAATAACTAAATCATTCTGAAAAATAAAATCTTCTAGATGAGACCCTTTTGTATCTAAAGAAGAAGAAAACCAAAGTGGACTTTTGGCATTAGAGTCCATACAAATAATGAATTTTGAATTTCGTTCAAAAGATTGGATAATTAAATCTTCTAGATGAGACCCTTTTGTATCTAAAGAAGAAGAAAACCAAAGTGGACTTTTGGCATTAGAGTCCATACAAATAATGAATTTTGAATTTCGTTCAAAAGATTGGATAATTAAATTAATTTGATCAAGAAAATATAATAAATCCAAAGAAAATTGACAATAAACATTGATAATATAAAATTTAATTTCAGAAAAAGATAAAGAAATAACTGAAATGTGTTTATTACAAAAACGAGAGAGAACAAATATGTCTAAATTCTGGTTAGGAATCACAATACCAGATAAACAATTTTTATTATTTGATGAAACAATAGGAGTTCTACTACCAAAACATCTAATTTTTTCAAATGCAAAATAGGGTTCTTGAAGACAAATTAAATCGATGCAAATTTCTGAACAGAATTTTGAGATGAGAGAAGTAGCTGAGAAAGATCTTTGGGCATTGAATTGAACTATTGAAATAATATTAAAACATTTAGAAATTTTACTCATAATTAGTTAAGTTTTTTAAACGATTCAATTGTTTTAAAAATAACGGACAAGAAATATCAGATGCTTTGTGCCCACAAGCAGAATTATTGAGTTTACAATTAGAACAGGTTGGATTTCTATTTAAATTTGGACAATTTTGAACAGAATGATTCAATGAACGAAATGAACAAATGATCGAGTTTTTGCAAACAGATGAGTTATGACCAAATTTCTGACAATTATAACATCTAAGCACTTTGAAATGTTCAAAAATTCTGAAACAACTTAGATCAATGAAAATTTTTTCTTTTCCCAAAATAAAGTTATAAATTCTCCCAGGAAGAGATAAGATTAAGTTATTTTTATTCACATATTTTGATTTAGTTTTGGTAATAATTTTTATTTGATTTGATTCTTCCAAAGTGAATTTGTTATCTAAATTTCTGTCAATGAATTCATTAATAAAATAGTTATCGTCGTAAATAATTGGGACATTGGGAACAATAATTCTTGGTAGAATTTTCTTCTGTTCAATAATATTTAATATAGAATCATTTTTCAATTTATTTTTTATATACGCGGATTGTTCTACACTTGGTGTAGAGATTAAAATATCTCCATTTTTAATTTTTTTGATATTTTCAATTTTAACGTTTTTATCATTTCTCAATTTATTGAATAAATCTTCTTTGATATTATTAAAAGAAAGTCCCTCATCCTTCGAATTCAGATGTATGTAATCAGATTTAGGAGTGTTTGTCAAATATGAATTACAAGAATTGTTCAAAGCAGAAGCATAGGTTGGTTTAATCTCAGTTTGACTTTTCTTATAGATTTCTAATTTTGTTTTAAGAATAATATTCTCTTCAATTGATTTATTATATAATTTTTCAACTTCCAGGAATGAATTCAAAACTTTTTTAATAGTGCATTTTGATAATTTACTTTTATCATCTAATAAACTGGTATATAAATTTTTGGCAATATTAGAGAAATCATTGTTATTAAAAGTACAAAATTCTAATGTTTCAGATTCTTGTGATGACTCCATCACAAATTCACGAATTCAAATTGCCATCGAGTAATCCAAACTTATAGGAACTTGCTTAACGCCTGACACACCGTTTGTGGCTTGGGCGCATCTTTTCACATTTACATACATCGCTTTGAAATCACCTGACAAGAAAAATAAGAATACGAAAGATCTGTCGATCGCAATAATCGTAAAACGAAATTTGGACTGGTGGTCAGAATTAAAAAGACTTTCGTTCGCCGACTTTTCACACAACATTTCCACAAACCTACAACGAAGAAGGAAATCAAAGACAGCCAAGGATGCGGAGGCAATTCGCTTAAAGTTAGTTCAGGCAAAACTATGCGATGGCGACATATCAGGAGCAATCCGAATGTTGACTTCAAATGACACGGTAGCCGCAGTGAACCTCGAAACTTTTCAAAAGCTGCAGGAAAAACATCCTGAACCCAACGTACCCATCGACGTTGACATCGAAGCGGTCGGAATTCAGCCGGTTTCAACAACTGAAGTTAAAAAATCAATTTTTGGATTCGCAGCTGGAAGCGCTGGTGGTATGGACGGGATTCGACCCCAACACTTGAAAGATTTAGTCGGAAGAGAAACTGGCGAACACGGTGAAAGATTTGTGGAATCTCTGTGCAATTTCTCAGATTTTTGTCTGATCGGTAAAGTACCGGGGTACGTAACTCACTTCCTGTACGGAGCAACGCTTTGCGGTCTAAACAAAAAAGACGACAGCATTAGACCAATCGCCATCGGAAACACTCTTCGTAGATTAATATCAAGGATCGCAAGTTTAAGAATCGCAGACCGATTGGGAAACGAACTTCGACCCAAGCAAATTGGATACGGCACTCGAGGAGGATGTGAAGCGGGGGTACACGCTGCTCGCCATTTTGTTAATTTCCGTCATACATCAGTTAAGATTTTGGCAAAGTTAGACTTTAAGAATGCTTACAACGAAATCGAACGCCACCCCATGCTGCAGGCAATAAAAGCAAAATGCCTGGAGATCTTCCCTACATCCATCAATGCTACGCACAACCAACGTGGTTATCCTTCGGAGACTTTTCAATGTTGTCGCAAAGAGGCTGCCAGCAGGGGATCCGTGTGGTCCAGCGATTTTCTGTTTAGGTATACACGATATGGTCGACTCGCTAATGTCCGAATTCAATATCTGGTATATGGACGACGGAACGATCGGAGGCAATCCTGATACCGTTTTCAACGATCTGAAAGTGGTCATCGATCGGTCGGCTGAAATGGGCTTGCAGCTAAATTTCTCAAAATGCGAATTTAAAATCCTCGGAAACACCAGCAGCGACGAACGGGTGCATATTTTAGAGCGTCTCAATCAACTAGCGCCTGGAATCGTCGAACGGCCGCATGATATTGAACTTCTTGGGGCACCACTAACGTTATCAGGCATCAAAGCATCGATTCAAAAGAAAGTGAACAAATTGAAAACTATGGTCGTGCGGTTGGAAAAACTGAACGCTCATCATTCGTATTGCCTGCTCCGGAGTTCGTTATCCATTCCACAACTTAATTACTTGCTTCGAACAACACCTTGCTGGCAGGCTTTAGATGCACTAGAGGAATATGACAACGTGTGGCGGACTGAAATACATCAATCATTCTGAACGCCACTAACCACGATTCTAATTTCATGGATCATAGTATGCTGGATATTATCTTTGGAAAACAGAAGCGTGCTATGATCCATGGAAAAAAGTGAATAACGATCATTCGATGAGTTAGTCAGTTATAGTGCAGACGCGAAATAAAAGTATCCGTTCGACGTTCAAAAATAAGGTCTACAACTTCACTCAACCCCAACCTATTCCCAAAGTGGTGACCCCGACTGCACAAATTGTGCGTAAAACGGGAATATCGCGATCGTGAGTGATAGTTCACTTTATTTCTTTGTACTTGAACATTTTTCGTCTGTCTTACCGCGTGAAACACGATGTCTGAAACAAAAGACGAAGTGATCGTGACGTGGAAAATGTATCGCCAGGCGAATCGATTAATAGCATCACCACGAGTGCAAAGATCCCATCTTTTTGGCCACAAAATTGCGCTGTGGTTTTGTATGGTGGAATCGCAGTTTTCCTTGCGCGGATAACAAACGAGGCAACAAAATGGAATCTGGTGCTTTCAGCTCTCGGCGAACAATACGTTGAGCTCGTCGAAGACATTATCACTGATCCTTCGACCAACGGAAAATACGGTGAATTAAAAAACGCCTTGATAAAACGATTATCGTTATCGGATTCTTCACGTGTCCAAAAACTGCTCGAGAACGAAGAAATGGGTGACCGAACGCCAACACAGTACCTGCGTTATCTGCGAAATCTTGCAAATTGTACAAAGGGTCAGGAGCTTGACAAATTCATTGTCAACTTGTGGAAGTTACGGTTACCAATACAAGTGCAGCAAGTTTTGTCTGTGAGCACCGAGACCGACGATGATAATTTGGCAAGAATTGCGGACAAAGTGCACGAAATTCGACCTGACCGGGGGCAAATTTGCAGCGTGCGTGATGAACGTAAACAAGATACGAATATCGATGGCGTTAATGAACTTATCAAGGAGCTCACGACGAAAATCGACAATCTTCAACGTCAGGTAAATAACCTATCAGCACATTCGCATTCGCAACAACGCACCCGCGAACAAAACACTCCTGGTTCCCGTAATGCGACCTCTAAACCGCGCGTCACCGGACACGAACTTTGCTGGTTCCATCGAAAATTCAGGGAGAGATCCAATAAATGTTACGCACCCTGTTCATGGAACGCGGAAAACTCAGAACGCCGTCAGTAGAGGCGGCCAACGCTGACGGTGGTGGATCACGCCGCATCTTCGTGACAGACAAATATTCGAAAATTTCGTTTTTAGTGGACACTGGCGCTGAATTGTGCGTTTACCCAAAAAGACGGCTACGCGGCCCGTTTAAAAGTGCGAGTACGAACTCTTCGCTGCAAACGGCTCCCCGATCGCTACATACGGACAAATCGCGGTAAATTTAAACTTTTCGCTTCAACGTGAATTTAAGTGGCGTTTTACGATTTCGGACGTTAGTGCGCCTATAATTGGTATGGACTTTTTAGCACACTACGGTCTTCTCGTCGACGCTCGCAATAAACGTTTAATCGATACAACCACGAATCTTTTTGTACTCGGTCGTGAAGTTAGTGCGGGAGTTTCGTTGATTAAGACTATTACCGGTGAAACCGTCTATCATAAATTACTCGCCGAATTTCCTGAGCTGACGCGACCACCGAGTTTTGGGAAAGCAGCAGCTAAACACCACGTTCAGCACCACATCAAAACGACACCTGGTCCACCTACATTTGCGAAGCCCCGTCGACTCGCTCCCGACTTGTTACAACAGGTAAAAAATGAGTTTGACCTGATGCTCTATCAAGGGTGCATTCGTCCATCGAAAAGCCCGTGGGCCGCGCCGCTTCACATCGCGTGGAAAAAGGACGGTTCCATGCGTCCATGCGGTGACTACAGATTGCTCAATGCACGAACCATCCCGGACAGATACACGCCTCCCCACATCGAAGATTTCTCTCAAAACCTTCACGGCAAAAAAATATTTTCGAAAGTCGACCTGGTGCGTGCTTACCACCAAATTCCAGTCGCGCCGGAGGATATTGAGAAAACTGCCATTTCGACTCCTTTCGGTTTGTATGAATCTACAGTCACTATGTTTGGATTACGCAACGCTGGACAAACATGTCAACGTTTTGTTGACGAAATCACCCGTGGTCTCGACTTTGTATACGCATTTATCGATGACTTTCTTATCGCTTCGGAGAATGAAGAAAAACATCTCGAGCATCTCAAAGCTTTATTCGAGCGTTTTAAGAAATTCGGCGTCGTGATCAAACCAGCAAAGTGCGTTTTCGGAGTGCGTGAAATCACGTTCCTTGGCTACGTTGTGAATGAGCGCGGTATCAAACCACTACCGGAACGTGTCGACGCGATACAGAACTTTACCCCACCTAAAACCGTAAAACAACTTCGTAGATATCTGGGAATGATCAATTTTACCGACGATTTATCCCACACATTGCAGAAACGATTCAACCGTTAAACGATATGTTAAAAGGTGCTAAAAAAGGTAACGCCCCTGTCGTGTGGACCGATAATGTACAAAAATCATTCGACGATTCAAAAACCGCACTTGCGAACGCAACGTTATTATCTCATCCTGTACCGGGTGCTCCCATCAGCATCGTGACCGACGCGTCCGACCACGGTATCGGCGCCACTCTACAACAACGGGTGAAAGGTCCAAAGAGCCAAACACATCTTTTGTGAAACGTCTGAAAAGGTGCATGAACGCTATTAAACCTAGTCCGGTTCAACGTCACGGCTCCACAAAAACTTTCATTTTAAGGAGCTTGACGAGGCGTCCCACGTATTTGTTCGCAACGACAGGATTGGAAGCCCAATTACACCTTATGAAGGACCATTCCAGGTCTTATCACGTGGCACTAAAACCTTTATCATTGATCGTGGTGGCCGAAACGAACGAATATCAGTCGATAGACTAAAGCAGCTTTCATAACACCAAACCATTCGAACGCACCAACTGTTCAAACCCCAAAACCCAGGTAACACCTGCTGCCTGCGAAAATGCGAAAACAGAGGCCACCGATTTACGCACCCGGACTGGTAGACGAGTCAGATTCCTTCCCGTTACAAGGACTAAATCACGGGAACGCGACATAACAGTGTTTTAAAACGGTTACCAATCAATTTTCTTTTCTCTATCACAAACAATGTTTTTATTTTGTTTCTTTCGAACATATATCGTTGTCACTGGTAAGGGGGTGATGTGGCGGACTGAAATACATCAATCATTCTGAACGCCACTAACCACGATTCTAATTTCATGGATCATAGTATGCTGGATATTATCTTTGGAAAACAGAAGCGTGCTATGATCCATGGAAAAAGTGAATAACGATCATTCGATGAGTTAGTCAGTTATAGTGCAGACGCGAAATAAAAGTATCCGTTCGACGTTCAAAAATAAGGTCTACAACTTCACTCAACCCCAACCTATTCCCAAACCAGGTATGTCTTCAACTGAGTTTAAACTTAAGAGCAGTTCACATGCACTGTTTGGGTAGATGAGAGTCTGCTGATTTGGTTTATGCTTGGAGCAAACTAATTTAGCTAATAACTTATTGTGGGCAATACCAGCACAACTAGTCAATCCTAATTGTTGGGGTTGAGTGAAGTTGTAGACCTTATTTTTGAACGTCGAACGGATACTTTTATTTCGCGTCTGCACTATAACTGACTAACTCATCGAATGATCGTTATTCACTTTTTCCATGGATCATAGCACGCTTCTGTTTTCCAAAGATAATATCCAGCATACTATGATCCATGAAATTAGAATCGTGGTTAGTGGCGTTCAGAATGATTGATGTATTTCAGTCCGCCACATCACCCCTTACCAGTGACAACGATATATGTTCGAAAGAAACAAAATAAAAACATTGTTTGTGATAGAGAAAAGAAAATTGATTGGTAACCGTTTTAAAACACTGTTATGTCGCGTTCCCGTGATTTAGTCCTTGTAACGGGAAGGAATCTGACTCGTCTACCAGTCCGGGTGCGTAAATCGGTGGCCTCTGTTTTCGCATTTTCGCAGGCAGCAGGTGTTACCTGGGTTTTGGGGTTTGAACAGTTGGTGCGTTCGAATGGTTTGGTGTTATGAAAGCTGCTTTTAGTCTATCGACTGATATTCGTTCGTTTCGGCCACCACGATCAATGATAAAGGTTTTAGTGCCACGTGATAAGACCTGGAATGGTCCTTCATAAGGTGTAATTGGGCTTCCAATCCTGTCGTTGCGAACAAATACGTGGACGCCTCGTCAAGCTCCTTAAAAATGAAAGTTTTGTGGAGCCGTGACGTTGAACCGACTAGGTTTAATAGCGTTCATGCACCTTTTCAGACGTTTCACAAAAGATGTGTTTGGCTCTTTGACCTTTCACCCGTTGTTGTAGAGTGGCGCCGATACCGTGGTCGGACGCGTCGGTCACGATGCTGATGGGAGCACCCGGTACAGGATGAGATAATAACGTTGCGTTCGCAAGTGCGGTTTTTGAATCGTCGAATGATTTTTGTACATTATCGGTCCACACGACAGGGCGTTACCTTTTTAGCACCTTTTAACATATCGTTTAACGGTTGAATCGTTTCTGCAATGTGTGGATAAATCGTCGGTAAAAATTGATCATTCCCAGATATCTACGAGTTTTTAAAGTCGGCAATGGAAAATATTGTGAATTGTCGTTTTTCCGGTAGATCGTGGGACGAGGCTGTATTACCCGTCAAACTGGGAGGACTTCGACTAAGAAACGCCACTAACCTTTGCTACTCAAGTTTCTTAGGGTCGATAAACTCGGTTTCGGACTTAATCAGAAACATCGTTCCGACATTCTCCTGCTCAACAGACAAGGACACATCCGAAGCAATGGACGCTTGGGCTATGATCTCACAATCCGAAACTTTGCCAGAGGCAGACCGTAAATTCCAGCATAAATGGGACACTGAATTGTGCACAAAGATTCAGCATCGATTGCTCAATGAGTTTTCAGACGACACTTCGAAGGCAAGAATACTGGCAAACAACACGAAAGAGTCAGGAGCTTGGCTAAACGCTTTCCCCTTCTCATCACTGGGGACCTTACTAGACAATCATTCGTTCCGAATCGCGGTGTCTCTTCGACTGGGAATTCCAGTGTGCGTCACCCACAATTGCGTTTGCGGAACCACAGTTGATGTGATGGGTCACCATGGGTTGTGCTGCAAAAAGAGCGCCGGACGATACGCTAGACACTCAATGGTCAACGAATTGATTAAACGAGCACTTGCCACTTGCAAAATTCCAGCTTTACTCGAACCCACCGGGTGCAATCGTTCGGACGGCAAACAACCTGACGGTCTGACGCTGGTACCGTGGAAAAATGGAAAACCAATGGTTTGGGATTTTAAATGTGCTGATACGCTAGCTAGATCGTACGTGAAAAAGAACGCGAGAAACCCAGGCCACGCAGCACAAAAACGTGAGAACTATAAGAGGTGGCTCTACAGGAATTTGGCGCCCGATTTCCATTTCGTTCCGGTTTGCATTGAAACTTTGGGATCAGTTGGTGAGGACGGGCTGAAACTTATCAAGCGAATCGGCGAACTGATGCAAAATGTTACCGGGGAAAAACGTTCAACAAGTTTCCTAATGCAGCGAATCAGTGTTGCGATTCAGCGCGGAAATGCGGCGTCAATTTTGGGGACCGTTCCAGCAGAAGAAAGCTTGGAGGAAATTTATTATTTGTGAAGGTTGACACGGGGATCCCATGTTCCGGCTGTGATCTTTAGCCTCTATGGATGTGTTTCTCTCAATGTGATATTTTTATTTTTTAGCTCTAATTCTCCTTGAATGTTATTAAGAAAAATTCAAAAGTTGTGTTGGAAAAAAATTTTTCAATTAGAAAAAAAAAAAAAAAAAAATTAGAGCAAAATCTCAGAAATTTCTTAAAAGGTCAAAATTCATACAAACGTCAAATCAAAAGTTATTATTCTTAACTGAAAAATAGGGATATTTTAACTTGAAATCAACAAAAAACAGTTAAATTATCCAAGGGGAGGACCCCTTGGGCAAATAAAACAGAGAAGCGAAGCAACAAGATAAAATCAATGTACCAACCTTGAAACTCGGATAAAAAGGATATTAGAGGACAAACAGTTCTGCCCACACTCACTCAGCTGGATTGATATCTCTTACACGTTACAAAGTATCTTTCGGAATTAGATATGCTGAAATTCCTACAAAATCAAAATTATTTGCACTAGCAGACGTTAATAGATGTTAACGTCAAATGTCAAATAATGTCATTTCGAAACATTTTTCAGGGCGTCCTGAGCGTTGACAAGTAGGTTGGATATCTGAAATATTAAAATCCAAGTCGTCTGAATCAAGCCAATTAGAGTATTTATTCAAAAACCCTTCCAGTTTTCTGTGACATTTGTCCCACCTTTCCGAAATTTTGTCGGAAAGACGGGAAATTTTAATTTTCAAAGGCCCAATCTCCACATCTTCTTGATTATTAATTTGAGCGGAAGTAAGAATAAATTTCAGCAAGTGTTCTTGGCGGTTTTTTTTTGGGAAACTCAACCCACTCTTCAAAAAATTTCTTCCTCGAGATTCGGAGTGTTGTGTCTGAAAAAATTATGTATCAGCCAAAACGCAAAAAATCGCAAAAATTCTTTGCAACATTTAAAGACTAGAAGGAAACAAATCCTACAAACGAATCCTTGGGGTAACTTGGGGGTTATATAGTTTTTCGTTATTGAAAAGGGGCATAAGTTTACAAATTGCTAAATTAACTCTACAGGTATATTGCAATGTATATTCAATAACGAGTGTGGAAAAATAATATCTTACCTGTCTTAGTAATGTCCATTGTTAAATAAAAGCAAAAAGATTTTGCGTTACACACCTTGAACATAATAAATGGCCGTCGAATAAAGATAATCCGACTGCCGGTTATCAGGCACTTGTGTAAACACGAATGATTCACTCCTTTACTATTTGTTTGTAAACACAGTATGGCGGGAAATATTAGTATTAAGCGTCTCACCAACTAATAATAAAAAGGTCAAGCATTCAGAAATTCAAAACTTTTGACTTGACTTTTGTCCACCTAAATAGTGATTTTGCCGTGTGTGCGCCGTTGGGATCCATTTGTTCGCGGAATTGTTTCATGATTTTCCGGAACGGCGGTTCGTGTTCGCTGGGGAAATGGTGGCGGATGTCGGGCAATTCGGTGTGGATAGGCGGCGGTTGCGGACGCCAGTAGACCAGGTTTCGCTGTTCTTTGCCGAAATGAATGCAGCGGCGAGCGGCGTTTATGGCGGCTTCCTGTTCCGTGATCCATGCCCAGAATTACCGGAACGGCTGACCGGTCGATGATATGGAAAAGTGTTTCCGTGGCGGTGCCTTCCAGTGTCATGACGATTGAGACGGATCCTCGAAGATTCGTTTTGTCCCCTGTGACACTCATCACGGTGCCGATTGGTGTCCCTAGGGTGGCGGATGGAGGCGCTAGCTGGCTGTCCAGAATATTGAGGTTTGTCGACAAGGGCCTCAATGCGCTGACCTCCAATTTGGACCCATAGTCGGGGGCATGGATGTGTCGGCACGATTGCTGCGATGAAAGGGGCTTCGGTTCGGTGGCACTGGTCGGTGGTGTTGGGTCGTTTTGCGAATTTGGTTGAATTTCAACCGACCGCCTGGTGGTTTCCCTGATTTTGGGACGATTGGGGCGATTCGGGGAGTCCCTATGCCAGTGTGTACCAGGACAGTAGTGGCACGGTGGTGGGTCGTCGTTTATTCGGGCTGGAGGCCTATCTCTGGAGGTATTTGCTCTCGGGGTTGGCGATTTCAGTACAGCTTTTGGTGTTGCATTCTTCGTCGATTGTGTCACCGCTCGCAACGCTTTCGCCGTTGGGTAAACGTCCATTGCGAGTTCGATCAACTCTTCTGTCGTCTCCGGTTTGTGAGGTCGGATCATGCCCGCTAGTTCTGGCCACAGCAGGTCCATGATCCTCTCAGTGAGTGTAGTTTCCCTTTCGTGAGGGTAGAGGCGGCTCGCTTGTCGTTGTTTCAGCATTATAAACGCGTCCGGAAGTTCGTCATCGGCCTGTCTTTCTAATTCGAAATCTTTCTTCAGGTTACGAATAACTGACGGGCTCTCAAATTCCCGTAGTATTGTTTTCTTTATTTGGTCGAAGCTCAGCTTGTCTTGTGAGAATTGTCCCAGTGATTTTGTTGCCGCACCATCCAAGCATGTAACCAGCAGTTCGCGAAGATCATTGTTGTCGTTAATGCCTTTGGCTGCGGCGTATTTTTCGAAGCGCTTTAGAAAAACTTCTGGGCACGGGGAAGCTTTTCCCGAAAACGTCGGTGGTCGGCGTTGGCTGATGCGGGTCGGTGCGGGTTGTGTCGACATTGTGTTTTCTTTTACGTCCTTTTCGGCCGATTTCTTTTGTCGTGTTTTTCTCTCGCTTTTTGGTTTCTGGTTGCCGTTAGGCATTGAAGTTGAGCGCCACTGGGTTGTTAGTCCCAGAACTCGGATTCGAAATGGTAGCGAAGTGTTGGGTCGTTGGTCCGGAAAATTATCAAATTTTCAGTCGCTGGATGTTTTTAGCGACTTGGCCCCACGTTGCTGGGCGCCATTTGTTGCCGGCTGGTCCGTTTTTCGACGGAAAATAGCGGTTTTCGATGATTTCGCGGAGTGCGGAGGCGTGGCCCAGGTATCGCGATCGCGGGTGCCGCGGGGATCGCGAAATCGCGGATACCTTTGTTTCTGGCGGTCGGCGTATCGAAGCCGGCTGCGGATGGATTTTTGGTACGTCGCACTAGTTTTCGGACTACGCGGTTGCCCGTACAGGTGGGTGTAGGAGACCCAAGCCCGTTTTCGATGCGGACGTCTCGATTCCGGTCGAGTTCCGTTTCGTTGCGAGGGTTTCGGAAAACCCTCGTTCGCGGATGGAAATATCGCTCAGCAGAGCGTGTCGAGAATCTACGGTTGATTTCTCGACCGTTTTTCGTTGCGCTCGTTTTGGAGACGAGCGGATGCTTTCGAAATTGACTAATGCGTTGCAGGGGTTCTAGTCGCGGTTGACTGCCGGTTCACGTGAACGGCGGCACTCCCTGGAGTGTTGAATTTTAGCAGGACGGTGGTTGCAGTGCTGTGGCACTGTAGACGGCGAGAATAACGAGTCGTAGTTTATCGTGTTAGAATGGCGAACTAACTGCCCCGAGCCACACAAACGGTCCAATATTTATACCCTATGAATGAAAGTCGGGGGTATTTGCGTCTTTGGTACGCCTGCTGGTTGTATCGCGCTTCTTCCACCCTTCTCCGTGGTTGTTGGCTGATTTGAGCCTCTTCGGGGAGCTGCCAAAACCCAGGGTGGTTCAGATTGCGTCCAAATAGTACGGTGGCTGGGGGTTTTTGGGTGGCGTCGTTTCTTCGTCATCGCAACGAGAAGAGAACTTGGTGGAGGTGCCGGTCCCAATGTTGCGGTGAACGGCCGTCCAGGAGGAGCCGGAGTCCCTTTTTCAGTTCCTGGTTTCGACGTTCAGTGGGGTTCGTTTGGGGTTGATAACAGGCCGTTGTCCAATGTTCCACGCGCCATTGGTATCTGCATTGGTCGTGCCAGTGGTGACTCATAAATTGGGTACCGTTGTCGGTGATTAACGTTCGGGGGTAACCGTAGCGATGGAAAATTTCCCTCTCAAGTAGTTTCGCCAACGTTTGCGTCGTACTTTCGGGAACGGCGAACGCTTCAACCCATCGGGATAGTAGATCGGTCACGACGAAAATGAAGCGATTCCCGGCGACGGTTTTCGGATACGGCCCCATTACGTCGCAGGCGACCGTCTCCCAGGGTTTCGTTGGTTGTCTCGGTCGCAGGGAAATGTTGGTCGCGTGGTTTTGCTTCTTGTATTTTGCGCATAACAAGCACCCTTTTACGTAGGCGGCGACGTCTTTTCGAACGGTTTTCCAAATGAAAACGGAGGTGACTTCGCGGTATGTCTCGTCCATTCCGGGATGGTCCGCCAAAGCCGCGTCGTGGCAGTTGAAAAGTACGTGTTCTCGCATCGTCGGTGGCACATACAATTTGGCGGAATCCGGGTATTTGTAATAGAGATTCCCGTCGATCTCCATCCGCTGATCATTCGTTTCGGCATCCCCTTCTCGCAGGCGTCGTAGCACATCTTGCACTTCGGCATCTTCGTTTTGTGCCGTTTGGCGGAAAGGAGGTCCGTTAAAGGGGCTGTTATAAGCGCGTAATTCGGGATGTATTCGCGCAACCAGCCCACAGTTCCCAGATATTTACGTGAAGTGGTCCGGGAAGTGGGCGTCGGGTAGTCCAGCACTTGTTGAATGTGTGTATCACTAGGATGGTTGCCGGAGTCTGTGACGACGTAGCCCAAGTAGTCGATGGTTTTGGTGCCGAACACACACTTCTCGGGTGCGCACCGTAGACCATGTTGCTGCAGTCTCTCGAATACAAGGTGCAGGTGCACTAGGTGTTCCGGGTAGGTGTTGCTGTAGATGACCACGTCGTCCAGGTAAACTGTCGCGAAAGATAATCCGGCCAAGACCTTCTGAGTCATGAACCTCTGGAAGGTTGCGGGCGCGTTCTTCAGTCCAAAGGCCATGACGTTGAATTCGTATAATGCGCCGTCGGGAGTTGCAAAAGTGGTGTACTTTTTGCTTGATTCGTCGAGAGGGATCTGCCAGTAGCCTTGCCGGAGATCAAGTGTTGAGAAGATGGTCGCTGCACCAATGTCCTTAATGCAATCTGTTATGTTCGGCAATGGTGATGCTTCGCTCTGGGTGATGCTATTTAGGGCTCGGAAATCTAGGCACAGCCGCTGTTTACCATTCTTCTTCGTCACGACAATCACTGGGCTGCAGAAGTCCGAGCTGGATGGGCGAATGCGGCCATCCTGAAGGAGCTGCTGGACCTCGTCCATGATGATACGTCGTTTTTGGTCATTGACTCTGTACGGTCTGGTGTATGCAACTTGCTCCGGGTTTTTCAGCACGATTTTGTGTTGGAGGCTGCTTGTCTGGGTTAGGGCACCTTTTGGGTCCATTTGTTCATGGAACTGCTTCAGGATTTTTCGGAACGCAGCCTCATGTTCTGTTGGGAAATGGTGGTTGACCTCGGGTACTTCCAGTTGTGGGTCGGTCTGCTTCGGTCGGTAGCACCAGTAGGCGAGATTTCGTTGTTGATTTCCAAAATGAACACAGCAACGTGCCACGTCGATAGTTGCCCGCTGTTCCATAATCCGTGGCATCCCTAAGATCACTGGTACGGCTGGCTGATCCAGGATGTGGAAAGTAGTTAGCGTAGTTAGCCCCTCTATGGTGACTGGTAGCGTGACTGATCCCCTTAGCACCGTGTTTTCACCTGTGACGCTCATTACTGTGCCAAGTGTCGGCCCTTGGGTAGCGGACTGGGGTGCAAGTCGGCTGTCCAATATGTTGAGATTGGTTCCCGTGTCGATTAGGGCTTCACAGCTTTTCTCCCCAAGGTTGATCCGTAAGCGTGGACTTGGTTGTGTTGGTACCATGGCAGCAACGAAAGGGGCGTCGGTTAGTGGTTGTTTCGGCGAGGTCGTTTGGGTTTCAGTGTTCGCTGCAGTGCTGGTATGGAAATTGTTGTCCGAGGCCTCGTTTGATCGGTTGACGAACCGACCACCTCTTAGTTTCCCTGCGGTTGTGCGTTTTGTCGTTGTTGCCGTTGTGGGCAATCTCGATGCCAATGGTTGCCTGGGCAATAGTGGCAGGCTGGTAAGTCGTCGCCCATTCGTGCTGGCGGATGGTCCCTGTTAATAGTGTTTTTGGGCACACTCTTCTGCATTGGCTTAGGTTGTGTAGCAGCCGCACGCGCCGCAACCCGCAGTGATTTCGCCGTGGGATACACGTCCATGGTAAGGTCGATTAATTCGTCGGTCGTACGTGGTCTGTGTGGTCGCACCATTCCCTCTAGTTCGGGCCAAAGAAGGTCCATTATGCGCTCGGTCAGCGTCTGTTGGTCTTCGTTTGGGTAGAGGCGGCTGGCTTGCCGCTCCTTCGTCATAATGAAGGCGTCCGGTATCTCATCGTCGTCTTGTGTGTCCTGGTCGAAACTCTTTTTCAGAGCGCGTATGACCGCTGGACTGCCGAATTCTCGACTGATGGTTCGTTTGATTTGAGCGTAAGTTAGCTCTTGGAGCGAGAAGCGTTGGAGGGTAGTTGTCGCGGCACCTTCCAAGCATGAGATGAGGATCGGCTGAAGTTCCTCGTCGTTGTCAGTGCCTTCGGTTGCCGCATAGTTTTCGAATCTAGTCAGGAATGCATCCGGGCACTGCGATGCTTTGCCTGAGAACGTAGGCGGTTTTCTCAGGCCCATTCCGGTCGTTGATAATGTGTTGTCCATTGCTTGGATGGGTACGGAGATCTTCTGCTCGAGCTGAGTTGCAGATGATTTTGTGGCCACCTTCTTTTCGCGGTGCTTGAGCTTTTTCTCCCCCTTTGGCAAGTTCGACATAGATTGTTCGTGTTGTGGGCACCACTGGGTTATTCAAGTCCCAGAACTCGTTGGATTTCGGGTCGTTGGTTCGTCGAATTCTCAAATTCGCTGGTCCGTTTTTCGACGGAAAATAATGGTCTTTCGATGATTTCGCGGAGTTCGGATCCGCGGGGGCGTGGCCCAGGTATCGCGATCGCGGATGCCGCGGAGATCGCGAAATCGCGGATGCCGGTGTTTCTGGCGGTCGGCGTATCGGAGCCGGCCGCGGTTGGGTTTTTTTGTACGTCGCACCAGTTTTCGGACTACGCGGTTGCCCGTACAGGTGGGTGTAGGAGACCCAAGCCCGTTTTCGATGCGGACGTCTCGATTCCGGTCGAGTTCCGTTTCGTTGCGAGGGTTTCGGAAAACCCTCGTTCGCGGATGGGATGTCGCTCAGCGGAGCGTGTCGAGAATCGTACGGTTTGTAATTTCGTTGCGCTCGTTCGATGAGCGGACGTTTTAGATTCGATTATTATTCGTTGCAGGGGTTCAGTCGCGGTTGGGTAAAAATGCCGGTTCGCGTGAACGGCGGCACTCCCTAGATCGTTGGCTTTTTGGTCAAAGCTTTTGTTGCAGTGCTAGGGCACCGTGGATGGAGCGAATAAGTAGTCGTAGTTTATCGTTCTAGAATGGCGAACTAATTGCCCCGAGCCACACAAACGGTCCAATATTTATACCCGATTAATAAAAGGGGTCCATTGTTCTCGGGGAATACCCATTAGAGAGGTCGCGAATATTGGTATTTTCGCGATTGCGTCAGCCGGTCGTGTTATGGCATCCGTGGAAGCACATAGAGTTGATTCCGCCCGACTTGTTTCGGACGTTTTCTCCTTCATTAATACTTCATTGACCTGCGGGCATTCGTTTAGAGAAATTCTTACTGCCTTCTTCTCCTTCTTCCTTTTTGGAGAAGTCGAGCTCGGGGACTTTTCCCGTGCACCGGAGTTATTTTCGATCTCACTACGCGGTGGCAGAAGAGTTGCCAGTTGCACGATCTTCAACTGGGCGACGGTGTCGTTTAGCGAAACGACTTGCGCCTATAAGTTCGCGATAACCGTTTCGTAATCGCGGAGTTGTTGTTGTAGCGATGCAATCATCGCGCCTTCCGCGGTTACGCTCGAGGCTGACGATTCCGCGGTGGAATTCGAGTCCGAATACGACGACGGGGGGTTCGAGGTAAATTCCATCGTTGATGGACGGCTTTCGCCTAGCGTCTTTTTCGCACTATTCACAATTTGGTCGTACTCGCGATCTTTTTCCGGTTGCGTAAAACGCGTCCCGGCGTAAAGATGAAATGCGCACTCAAACTATGTTGAATCGGAACTTTTTCGTATCGCACCAAAACACGTCCGCCTCGATCGATAACTCGCTGGAGACTGACTCTTCGAATTGACAATTTGGTTAAACGCGGTCAGCAGTATTGGTTGCTATTACTTATTGTAAAGAGTTTGTCGCGGTGAAATTGAATTTAACGTCTAGGCTGAGATCACGGTTGGCTCGTAGAGCTTTTACTAAGATAGTCAATTGGGCGCCACCCTCCGTTAAAATAAGGGCAACCGCTCTCAGGTCGTGGGAATTTTTAATAACCAAAAAAAAAGTAACCGCGGAAGGTCGGTTGACGTCTATTTCAACTCGCGCAATTTAAAGCAAACAAAAGCAATGTCTTTATGTCTCTTTAATGAATATCGACTGAGCGTCCTTCAAATTAAACAATTAACGGACTGGTACCGGTGAATCTCTGCAGAGTTACCCCTTTACAAAACCAGTAAAATAAATACAATTAATCACCGTTATTTAGAAAAAAAAAAAAAAACAAAAGGTTTCACAATTTTCCCAGTGGGAATTCAGTAACCAAATCAACGAGAAGGAAAATATGAATTTAAATTGAAACAAAACAAAAATAATAATACGATTCAGTAACCAAATCAACGAGAAGGAAAATATGAATTTAAATTGAAACAAAACAAAAATAATAATACGATACGTGGTTATCCACCGGCGTCGAGTCAATCATGTGTATTCCAAAATGGTGCGAATCCAATTTACCAATCGTTTGGTGACTACGGTAAGGCAAGATGTCAACGAACAAAATCGCTACGATACGATACGGTACGGCAGGCGC
Organism: Novius pumilus; assembly: GCA_020654155.1. NCBI lineage: Eukaryota > Metazoa > Arthropoda > Insecta > Coleoptera > Coccinellidae > Novius > Novius pumilus. Next base: position 12,322 of record JAIFOV010000104.1, on the reverse strand, counting down.
TCTCCACCTCGAAAACTCTCCACTACAACGGTAGAAACAACGGTTCCAGGACGGTCCTGCTGGGCAGTTCGAACAATTCGTCCAATCAGTCGGGAAGTCCAACCCCGGTAAAGGAGGCAAATAATGTCTCAGGAAGATTACCACAACGAAATCTATAACCTCGAACGATAAGATATCACGTGGCCAACAAATCCGAAACAATCGTCGTCGATCCTCCGTCAATCCACTACGATACGATAATACGGAGGTACGGTCAAACGAAAATCACTCGGCAAACCAATATTTCAGCGAAACAAGGCGATAATAATCCCCATCGATAGATTCCAACCATTTCTGTCGTTCGCACACTCTCAACCATCTCGAGAAAAAAAAACCAAGTGTCAAAACGCCGTCACCGAAAAAAACGGAACGCGACCCGTGCGTACAGAATATATTGGCATCATGACCCGGTAGGTATGCATGGGCGCCATTTGCGAGAGTTACTCGTCCAACGAATACGATATTGCAATTTCGCACCGCGACAAGTCCCCCTCTTCCTCCACAGGAGGTGAACGCAGATCACCGACGATCAAAACTCACGTGGAATAACAATCTGTCGCACTCAGGTGTGATTTAACTAAAATAACTCAATCACTTCCTAACCACCCGACCAAAGGACCGGAAGAAAAAAAAAACAAAAAAAACAAAGGAGAGAGGAAAAAAAAAGAAAACCATCCGAAAATGTAGAGCGTTAGGTGTCCTGCTCAATGTGTGATTTAACTAACAATACTCAATCACTTCGCCAACCCAATTCCAAAACCACCGAAGATTACATCGGCAATTCATCACCCTCTGTGTCATCGCACGATATCCGATAAGATTTCAAATCTTTAACATGCCACACCCCTTTGTCGGATCCATCGTCGCAACCCAGGCGATATGTGTTATATCCAACTTTCCTCTTCACAACATAGGGTCCAAGAAACCGAGGAGCAAGCTTCGCAGCGAAACCCTTCGAAGCGTCCGACAAGACCTTGTTCCGAACCATAACTTGATCACCGCTCTCAAAAGACAACGGACGACGTCTGAGATTATAGCGTTGCCGATTTCGTTCCTGTGCCAGGGCAAGGCGGCGTTTAATATCCTCGAACAAAATACGATAACCGATTTCACGATGACGGTTTCGCTGCGTCCACGTTTCGGGTTGTGGCTTCACGGGTCCAGAATACGATTCCCCGGAATCTCTATAATCGCGTCCAAAGTTGGCAAAATACGGACTGCATTTAATGACTTCACTGCAATTAATACGAATTGCACAACTGACAGCTGCAAGATGTTTGCTCCAACTACGGTGATTATCTTTAACATAACAAGAGAGCATGGTTTTGAGAACACCATTACTTCTTTCAGTCGGATCACAGTGCGGACTATAAAGGGGAGTAAAAATATTAGTAACACGGTACCTACGACACAACTCACGGAATGAATTACTTCGCATCTGAACACCGTTATCGCAGATCAAAAATCGAGGGACTCCGAACAACAGGAAAACATATTGTTCCAATAATTTACAAAGGAAACCGCGGAAGCGGCGCGCAAAGGAAAAGTCAAGACAAACTTAGTGAAATAATCGGTAACCACCAAGATATACTTATACCCATTAGAGGGAGGTAAAGGGCCGATAAAATCCAAACTAATCATCTCCCAAGGTTCCGTGATGATGGGTCTACTACCCATATGACCTGCAGGACCCTGATAGTCGGGTTTTGCTCACAACAAGTCACACAACGTTGTACATATCGTGCCACATCAGCGTACATTTTAGGCCAATAATACTTTTGGCGAAGTCGACCATGAGTTTTAAAGACACCAGGATGTCCAGCAGTCGGAACTACATGATGTTCACGGATCAAGGAATTTCGATGTTCCTTAGGTACGACAATCTTCCAACACGTCTGGGAGCCTCCCAAACCGGCATATGGAGCGGTAAAATATTTAAGGAGGAGTCCATCTTCATCTCTCCAGGAAGGATAGCGTTCTGGCTTAAACTGAATATTACGCCGCATTCTATGATACCATGGATCTCGAGTATCACGAAAAGAGGAATGTAGAGCAGGAACCGATTCTACTTCGTCAACCAAAACTGGTACAGATCGAGACAAGGCATCAGGCACCACATGCAATTTCCCCTTTCGATGGATAATTTCGAACGTGAAGGGCATTAGACGCAAAGACCACCTAGCTAAACGGCCTTGAGGATCCTTCAGATTGTGCAACCACAACAACGAATGATGGTCGGTTATGACCCGAAAGAAAGTTCCTTCAAGATAATGACGCAACTTTTCTACTGCCCATATTACAGCTAGACACTCTCGCTCAGTGGTGGAGTAATTTCGCTCCTGTCGCGTCAAAGAGCGGGACAAATAACAAATCACTCTCTCTCCATCTTCCATTTCCTGCGTGAGAACCGCGCCAAGGCCATAGGCAGAGGCGTCGACCTGTAAGCTGAAACTACGACTAAAATCAGGACACGAAAGAACAGGAACGGCAGCCAAAGATTCTTTTATGGCACGAAAGGCAGCTTCACATTCAGGGGACCAACTCCACCGAACGGAACGACGAGTGAGTTGCGTCAAAGGCTCGGCCAAATCAGACAAATTCGGTATAAATCTCCTATACCACGTAGCCATTCCCAAAAACGAACGGACCTTAGAGACATTAGTCGGAACAGGAATATCCATAATTGCACTCACCTTCTCAGGATCAGTGTGCAACCCATGACGGTCCACCACGTAACCCAAATATTTCAATTGAGGACGACAAAAAAAACATTTATCCCGTTTGAGGACAAATCCAGCAGAAATAAGGCGATCAAAGACTTTAGACAGGATGTCAAGATGAGACTCGAAGGTGTTACTAATAATGACAATGTCATCAAGATAAACGAAAACATGAGGTTGCAATTCAGCACCAAAGATAGTATCCATGATACGTTGGAAGGTCGCAGGAGAATTTGTAAGACCGTACGGGAGACGTTTGAACTGATACAAACCTCTACCAGGTACAGTAAATGCAGTGAGTTCACGGGAAGCCTTGGAAACGACAACCTGATGATAAGCACTCTTGATATCCAAAGTACTCAGAAAACGAGCATCACGCAAACGATCCAAAATCCCAGAGATAAATGGAATAGGATACGCGTCCTTTTTAGTGACCGAGTTAAGCTGTCGATAATCAACGCAAAACCGATGGGAACCGTCTTTCTTCGGAACCAAACATACCGGGGAAGACCACGCGCTTCTCGAAGTTTCAATGACATCGTCGGCTAACATACGTTGAATTTCCTGATCAATGATTTTTTGTTTATGAGGTGAGACAGGGTACCATCTTTGTTTGATAGGTTTGGTACCTGGAAGAATTTCGATCTCATGCTCAACCAGAGTGGCACAACCCAATCCATCTCCCATCACAGAAAACTTAGCCCGAAGAAGTTGGTCCAGTCGAACCGACTCTGCGGCAGATAGAAAATCAGACAAACCTTGAACCGTAGGCTCCTCAACCCCAATCGGTGAAGCAAAATGCCAAACATCGTCACGGATATGGGGTACGATATCCATTTTCGCCCAAAAATCCACGCCCAGAATTAAGAGATGCTTCAAAGAGGGCACCACCAATAAATCCAGATAGATAAGACGATCCTTCAATAAAAGTGGGGTGGTGATATATCCCGGACTGGAACATTCCTCACCATTCGCAACCGTACAAGCAGTTAAAGAAGGAACCAACTTCAAACCCAAATTCACAAGCATCTGTCCACCGACAGAACCAACCATAGAAACGGTGGCACCAGAATCCAACAAACCCAATAACCTACATCCCAAGATATCAAGCGAGAGATAAGGACGTTTGTCCTGCTCGACATGAGACAGAACATACGACAAAAGAGCCGAAGTATGATTGACCGCCGACGTTGACAACGAGGGAAGCTGGCGATCTACTGCTTTCCTCGTCGGGAGTTTTCCGCCAGAGGTTCATGTTGTGTCGGAACGGCAGAACGGGAACACTGCGGACACGTCAACACCGTGAATCCAGATCTACCACAGCGATAGCACAAACGTTGTTTGGGTGCGGTACAGTCTACTCGAGAATGACCAGACCGTTGACAATTCCAACAAACAATGGAACACGAGGGAGAATCAACGGCTACAGAACGCACCTGAGGTATTGCGGGAGAACGATGTTCGACAGCAGCGGAACGTAAAGGCAAACAGGCAAGTTCGGAATCAACATAACCCCTAGGATCACGAGATGGGGGGACATAGTGATCGGCACGATATTTCTTTACCTCCAATTGAAGACAAGCATCCTCCAACTCCTGGAGAGAAGTAACAGCGGGAAGCTGGGTGGTATAAAAGGGAGATAAGTTTCTAATAAGAATTCCCAACTTGACACTTTCATCCATATTTCCGTGACGACGGAACATACTATTAATGCACGTAAGATAATCGGTAATCGACTCAGTGGGGTCCTGAGTGCGTCCAATAATATCGTGGAAAAGTCGTGTACGATAATCTGGAGGCTCATAGTGTTTTATTAATAATGCTGACAACTGTTTCCAATTTTCAACCCTATCCCTATTAGCACGATACCACAATAAAGCTTTTCCAGAGAAAAGATCGACAGCCGAAGCAAACAATTGCGCCTCTGAAACATTCCTGGCATTACCTAGTTCTTCGACACGCTCCAAGAAGCTGTGAATTGAAACTTCCGATTCACCAGAAAAGGTCAAATTCCATTTTTGCAAATTAACATTAGAAACGTTAGAAAATAACGCGTTTTGGGTACTAGAACGAGGAGCGATCGAAAGGTCAAAGAAGGACGTCTCTCTTCTTCACTACTTTCCGAATCGGTGGAATCTCGTTTGAGAGCAGCAGAAAGATGAGCAGATGATGGTTGTTTTTGAAGACTATCCAAAGTAGACCGACAATCGTTAACCAGCGTCTCAAGCTGAGCCTTCAAGACATCATCAAAATCTATGGGATCGATTCTATGGACCCGTGAATCAACGTGAATCAAACGCGCCAAAACAGTTTCCACACAAACATGGGGATCTTCCAACAAACTCCGTAAATCGCGATACTTCCCAATACAAATTTCGAGTTCCCGTCTATAATCGCATTTAAAAGAGGGATATTCAAAAGATCGATCCTTTGTCTCCAGTCGGACGAAAGGTCGCAGGCACGCACGTAAGTCCCGAACAGTCTGAGCATCAGAACACTTAACACCTCGCAATGCTAATTCATAATTCAGCTCGTCCTTACGCAGCCGATTGACATGTATTTTTCTTAACATAATAATGAAGGGTAAGTTACGAAAGAGAAAAGAAAAAAAAATTGAATTAACGGTATAAGAATCGCCCGAATATTTAACTATCCGCGAAAGAAGAAATTATTCTGTTGAAAGCAGATGAGCAAATTGTAAAACTCCACTAATTTAACGTAACGAAAAGAAGAGAAAAAAAGAAACGAAGGACTTAGACATTGCTCTCGTTTTCAAAAAGGCAGATTTTCGGGGCCCCACGTTGGGCGCCAATTTTGTCGCGGTGAAATTGAATTTAACGTCTAGGCTGAGATCACGGTTGGCTCGTAGAGCTTTTACTAAGATAGTCAATTGGGCGCCACCCTCCGTTAAAATAAGGGCAACCGCTCTCAGGTCGTGGGAATTTTTAATAACCAAAAAAAAGTAACCGCGGAAGGTCGGTTGACGTCTATTTCAACTCGCGCAATTTAAAGCAAACAAAAGCAATGTCTTTATGTCTCTTTAATGAATATCGACTGAGCGTCCTTCAAATTAAACAATTAACGGACTGGTACCGGTGAATCTCTGCAGAGTTACCCCTTTACAAAACCAGTAAAATAAATACAATTAATCACCGTTATTTAGAAAAAAAAAAAAAAAGGTTTCACAATTTTCCCAGTGGGAATTCAGTAACCAAATCAACGAGAAGGAAAATATGAATTTAAATTGAAACAAAACAAAAATAATAATACGATTCAGTAACCAAATCAACGAGAAGGAAAATATGAATTTAAATTGAAACAAAACAAAAATAATAATACGATACGTGGTTATCCACCGGCGTCGAGTCAATCATGTGTATTCCAAAATGGTGCGAATCCAATTTACCAATCGTTTGGTGACTACGGTAAGGCAAGATGTCAACGAACAAAATCGCTACGATACGATACGGTACGGCAGGCGCTCTCCACCTCGAAAACTCTCCACTACAACGGTAGAAACAACGGTTCCAGGACGGTCCTGCTGGGCAGTTCGAACAATTCGTCCAATCAGTCGGGAAGTCCAACCCCGGTAAAGGAGGCAAATAATGTCTCAGGAAGATTACCACAACGAAATCTATAACCTCGAACGATAAGATATCACGTGGCCAACAAATCCGAAACAATCGTCGTCGATCCTCCGTCAATCCACTACGATACGATAATACGGAGGTACGGTCAAACGAAAATCACTCGGCAAACCAATATTTCAGCGAAACAAGGCGATAATAATCCCCATCGATAGATTCCAACCATTTCTGTCGTTCGCACACTCTCAACCATCTCGAGAAAAAAAAACCAAGTGTCAAAACGCCGTCACCGAAAAAAACGGAACGCGACCCGTGCGTACAGAATATATTGGCATCATGACCCGGTAGGTATGCATGGGCGCCATTTGCGAGAGTTACTCGTCCAACGAATACGATATTGCAATTTCGCACCGCGACAAGTTCCATAACTCCTCCCTCCTTAGAAAAATGTTGGGGTCTGAAGAATGCTACAGCTTCTGGATTTCTTGTCTGTTCTTCGGTATCTGTTGGATGAGATGACGTCTGGTTATTCCTTTTCTTAAATTGCTTAATTATTCTTGAACTGGTTGCGAATATCAACAGTATAATGGCAAGTACGTAAAGGGGTAAGACCCATAATTAGGTATTATGTCCAGATTTATCGGACGTCAACGGGGGCTGAAGAAGAGATTGTTTTTTCCGTAGTCCATGAATTTTGTCTGAAGGTGCGTTACGAATGTTGAGTTTTGGAATAGTGGATGTATCCAAACTAAAGTTGATCACAATTTCTGGTAAATACATAGGTTCGCCCGGAACGATAATTTCTTCATTAATAAATGTTGAGTTTTCCGTCTGAAAGGCACAGCCCGATAGTAATTGGATGAAATAAGAACCCTTAAGAGTGGTGAAGTCTTTTCTTGAACATTCTGTTTGAATTTTCCTACTTTCGACGGCTAAGACTAAGTATGTAGTATGAATCGATCTGTTGGATGACGTTACTGTCCAGGTGGATTGGAACTTGATCGCAATTTTCTGGATTGGTGAGTGTGGTTTGAAGTAGGCGAAAGATGCAGTCTTCATGTATAATTCCGGATAATAGATTGTTCTCATGACAATAGTAGAAGGGTCCAATATCCGTGCATGGTGTGGATGAATATTGACATGCATTTCCATTCATAGTCAGATAGGTGTCTTTTGGAATGATCGTAGTGAAATTCACATTCGGAATTGGATATAGATGGAGATGAGAGAATGTTTCCGGATGGATGATTGAAAAATGAAGGAGGAAAACAATTCGGTGTTTAGAGTTATATGAACTTATCTCCAAAACATCGTAATATTTACGTATTTCAATCCGACGGAATCCGACGGAAACAAAAGACAACTTTCATCGCTATATTTCAGGATACTCTGAATGATATTCTTCAGTTCTAATGGTTTAATTACACTATTATGAACAATATTCAGTCGAGCGAAAGTGATAGCGTTTTCAATGTTTTTCAAAAAGATGTAGAATTATATTTAACGTAATATTTATTTGATCTAACAGATTTCTGATTTGCAAATAGTCGTCGAACTCGAATATAACTTGGTTCATTTCTGAAATGATTATATTAATATTTTTCCCAATGATTTCTTGGTTATAAGAGGTCAAGGGAACGGTATCGTTGAAAATTTCGATGATCTCGGTAGATAGAGAAATTTCGGAATTTAATTTTGTTACGATCTCTTTTTTGAGTGGAGTCTAGATCAAAAATAGCTTCATCATAGTAAATGACATCGTTTGCATCGAGATTTCCAGTTATGCTCTTGACTATGGATCCTAGTCCGTTTATAAGGCCACGTTTCTTACGATAATTAGGTGACAGGGATTCGAGTGTTTCTCTTGCTGCTTTAAGTTGATACATAAGAGCATTTTCAAAGTTTTGTAATTCGTGAAAATACGGATAGTTGAAATCTTTTTGAAGAGTTGTTTTCATATTTTCGTATTGATTTTCTATAGTTTCAATTTCTCTGCGATAGAAAATAGATTGAGATAATGGATAAAAGTGTGGGTTCTGGATTTGGTCTTAGCTGGGCCGAGGTTAATAGGGAATATTCCTGGATTCTTTTCAAGGTTCATTATTTCATTATTCTTATTTCGTTCGTCGTCGTCGTCGTCATTAGAGAATACCTGTGGAGATTCAATTCTTTTAGTTTTTGGTCGCCGAATATTCCTTTTATGAAAAGTTTTATTGGGGTTTGAATTTTAATGTTCTGGTTGAGAACAATTCGTTCTCCCGCGAATTTTTGTCCGGTCGAACGAATTAGCTTAGAAAGGAAACAACAATTTTTTTTTTCTTCTTACATCTAAACTTATCTCTGCTTTATGTGAAATATTTATTTAATACAATTTATCATCAACTTAGAAAGGAAACAACAATAATCTTGTAAGTTTTATCATCAATAATGGGTACATTTAATCTTGTTAGTTTAGTGTGGGGTAATTTTGTATAGTTGTTTGGGTTTTTTTAGATAATTGCTGTTACAATTTGTATTTGATGATTTTATTTCTAGATTAGGTATACTTTTGATAGTTTTTGTGTAGAATTTATTCGTTTCGTTTTGAATTCTGGTTTTAATTGTTTCTATTTTGGTGATTCTATATAGTTGTCTGTTTGTGACTTCATTTCTTTTTTTATTCATTATCATTCTCAGTATTTTGTTCTCTTTTATTTGAATTTTGTCTAGGTGGGATTTAGCCATGCAGTTCCATAGTGGGGACGCATATGTGAGTATTGGTCTGATGCAGCTTTTGTAAATGTTCAATTTGTTTTCATTTTTTAGTTTGCTGTTATTTCCTATGGGGGGGTATAGTTGGTTCAATATTATGTTGCTTTTTCTGATGTTTTCTTCTGTATTGTTCTTGAATGTAAGTTTTTTGTCTAGTATTAATCCGAGGTATTTTGTTTCATCTGTTTTTTCTATGTTCTGTTTATAGAACGTTAATGCTGAAGGTACTATTTTTCTGTTTGAGAAGTATGTTAGTTTTGTTTTGTTGGTATTTATTTTAATTTTCCATTTTTTGTAATAATGTTCCAGTATTTTAATATGTTTTTGCAGTTTTTGTGTCGTGTCATAAGGATTATTTGCGTTTGATATTGTTACCGTATCATCCGCGTATAAAGCGATTTCTCTTTCTTTTATTGTTGGTATATCGTTTATGTATAGGTTGTATAGTGTCGGTGAAAGTATGCTTCCTTGTGGCACTCCTGCGGGTATTTCGTATTTCTTCGATACTGTTCTATTTATTCTGACTTGAAACGTTCTGTATTTTATAAAGGAATCTATAATTTTGAGTAAGTGTTTGGGAATTATTTCTCTTAATTTATATATCAGACCTTTTCGCCATATGGTGTCAAATGCCTTCTCTATGTCTAGTGTAAGTAGTGCTCATGTGTTTTTTTGGTTCATGTTATGCATTATGTTATCCACTATTCTTGTTAGTTGTGTGATAGTGCTGTAATTTTTTCTGAATCCATGTTGAAATTTATTTAATTTTTTGTCTGTTATAAGTTGTAGCCGTTGAAGTATTATTTTTTCAAGTATTTTCGATATTGAATCAAGACGGCTGATTGGTGGGTAACTTGCTGTCTTTGTGTCATCTTTATTAGGTTTTTTAATTGGGATAACGTGTGCGTTTTTTCATTGTGTTGGAAAATCGTGATTTCTTAAACATGCGTTACATATTTCTGTGATTGTTTTTACGTAATTTTCGTTCAAATGTTTAAGTATTCTGTTGTTTATTTTGTCGGGTCCTGGGGTTTTCTTGCTTTTCATAATTTGTATTACTTGGTTTACTTCAAATTTGTTCGTGTATTCTGTATTTGGTGTAGTTACTTCCTCTATCAGAAAATTTTCGTAATAGGTGTTTATTTTTTGATCAATTATTGGGTTCTTATATCTTAGTGTGGTTTTATGATCTTCGTGAAATTGTTGTGCGATAGCTTCAGCTTTCCCTTCGTCTGAAAGATTTATTTTGTTTTCTCTTTCTATTGGTGGGATATTTTTATTTGAATTTTTATTTTTGAGATTTTTGATAATTTTCCATTGTTTTTGGTTTGTGGTAGTGATTGTTTGAACGTAGTTATTCCATTTTTCTATTTTATGTTCCTTTAGTTTGTATTCTATTATTTTTTTGAGTATTTTTATTTCATTTCTCGTGTTCAAATTTGGGTTGCGTTGGTATTGAGCCCTCTTTCTGTTTTTTATTCTTATGAGATCTTTTATTTCGTCAGGTATAATATATTCGTATCTTTGAATTGGAATATTTGTTGTTGCTTCGTTGTAGGCTGTTTGTTCGTCAGTTCTTTTATTTTTTGGTCAATGTCTTCTATACTGTTTATATTGTCTTGCTCTATTTTGTTTTGTTTGGTTATATTTTTGAATTTTATCCAATCGCTTTTAGTATTACTGAATGCTTTGTATCTGTTTATAATATTTGTCTGTATTGCGCATTTCAAGGGGAGGTGATCTGAACTAAGTGCTGTTTCTGCTGTTATGTCAGTTATGTTTGAATCTTTATTGACTATTAAATCTAAGTTGGATGGTCTGTTTTCACTATGTTGATGATTTGAGAAATTGTTTGTTGTGTAGTGTAATGTAACATTATTGTTTTTGATATATGTGTTTATTATATTCCCATTTCTATTATTATAGCAGCAGTTCCAGGAGGTGTGTTTTGCGTTAAAGTCTCCTATTAAGATTACCTTGTGTCCTATATTTGTTAATTCATTGATTTCGTTTATGTTTATTATTCGATTTGGTCTATTGTATTTGTTTATTATTATATTTATGTTTATTTCTATTGCTATGGCTGATATTGAGGTAGTTTTGATTGGTATTTTGTTATGTTTGATTTCTTTTTTAACGTAAGTGATTAGGTCGATTTTATCATTCTTGATAAATATGTAGTGGTTGTACACAGTTATGTGGGGGGTTGCTGTTTTTTGTAACCTGGCTTCTTGTATGCATGCAACATCAATTTTATTTTCTAATATGTAATTGGTGAGTTCATTCGTTTTATTGTTCAGTGTATTGGCATTCCACGATATTAATTTGATTATGTTATTTGTATTGTCTATTATTGATATTTGTTCATTATTTCTGCCATTGCTAGCATTTTTTCGGTTTTTGAATGTGAGTTTTTAAGGGCGTTTGTTATGTCTCTGGCCTTTTGATCATTTCTTTCATATTGCACATTTCGTTAATGTTTCTTATTTCGTTTACTAATGTTTTGAAGTCGTTTGTTTCGTTGTCAGAGTTCATTTTGTTATTATTAGCGGTTGTTTGTGGTTTTTGTGTAATTTGGCTGTATGAGATGTTTGGTTGTACATTGCTTTGATGTTTGGGATTGATAGTTCTAACTGTGTTGGTGTATGTAGTATTATTTTGTGTATCATTATTTTTATAGTTATTCTGATAATTGTTGTTAGTTAAATTACCTATGTATGTAAGGTATGTGGGGCATCCTAAGAAGTTGGCTGGATGGCTTCCTTGGCAGTTCACGCATTTGGCACCTCCGGGAGTTCTCGTTTTTATTTTGCAATCTTGTGTGCGGTGATTTGCGGTGCATTTGACGCACCTTGGTTGTAGTTGGCAGTTTAATGATCCATGACCGAATCGTTGACAATTATGGCATTGTGCCATTCTTGATTGTCGGTGGTATGTTTGCCACGTATTAGCGCAGTGGTTCACCTCGTTTATAGTTTTAAGTACCTGGGTGACCGAGCTTCGCTCGGTTAATTTTTTTTTGTAAACCTTGTTTTTTGGAATTCTATACAGTGTGTAAAAATTACCGACATAGCAACAAAAAATAAGAACGGTTAATTAAGTAAAATAAATCACGAGTGCAATTTCATTTATTAGAAATAAGTACTTACTTTTTTACAGTTTATCAAAATAACGTAAGTAGGTACCTTATCATCACAATTTTATTTTAATTAAATGATATCGGGT
>JAIFOV010000575.1:0-90523 GCA_020654155.1 Novius pumilus | reverse complement strand
TAGTTCAAAAATTTGAATTATAAATGAGATGGAATCATAAGAAGTACAAAGTAAATCCGCTTTATACGACAGTTTCAAATTTTCTTTTCTTTTCGCATGTTATGACTGGAGGGCATCGTTCTGGAAGAACGGAAACCCCCATTGAATCCCTGGAACAGTGCAATATCATAGATTCAAGATATATGGAATACTTTGACATTATTAAACACTTCAGTTATCTTCGAAAAGTGCATTTTATTTTGGAACAAACCAAATCACATATATTCAAATACCGCGCCATACAAATGAGTGTCGACATACGTAAAATAATTGACGGACGTACGTCGGAGCTCTATTCGTAATAATATAATTTCATGATACCGCCACAGGATCGCTGCTGTGGTCCGTAGAAAACGTTGAGATGTATCACATCTAGTGGAAGCAGACCGAAGCTCACCCTGAGGCGACTACAAAGGGATCTGTAAGCGTACTTTGCAGCAAGTGACGCCGGCGCGCGTTCTTTCTTACCGCGCTCAGCCATTTTGGACACTCACGATTCGACCACCGAAGTATGCGGTCGTGTTTTATGCTTGCGTTTTGTTGTGCGTGCCCTTTTTGTGCTTTTGTGCTTTTTGTGCTTGGCGTGCGTTGAGTGCTTTTCCTCTTTTCCAAAGACCGATCTGCGTGTCTGATTGACTTGTTTAGGTATGTAATTTGCACGCTTGTTAGATAGTCCGCTACCGCGTCACCCGCTTCGCGTCTTTTGTTTATTTCATGCTTTAGTTAAGTTTATTCCATGCTTTAGTTAGGTTATTTTATGCAAAGCTATGTCCGCGACGCGATCGCCTAAATTACGCCGCGTCTCAGTGCATTTCCCATTGGTGTTGATATGTCTTGGAATTTGCACAAAACGTTACGCGAAACATTACTGTAAATTGCGTTGGCCGCTGTCGTAAGCATTTGGAACACGGCGAAAATGCACCGCGGGTGAAAACCTCCCGGGAGGAGGAGGAGCAGAGTCCAGTAACCGGGAAACCAACGAGGGAAACCGATCGCCACGATCAGGCCAACATTGTTCCCAAAGTCCACCGTGAAAAACCAGTCTTTCTACGAAAGCACCGAGCTTTCCCCTTTCTCAAAATGGCGTCGGTCGGGACGCGTCCCCTCTCGCTATCTCTCTCGCCACCCTCACCCGACCGTCGACCAGTTAGGTAGCTCTTGCGCACTGGTCTTTGTTCCGATGAATCGTTCCCCTTTGCGAGCGCCCTCTTTCGGATACCTGCGTCCGGTCAATGCTTGGCAAAATTCCGTTCTCAAAATTCAACGACAGCTGATAACTTTGATGCATGTTTGGTCGAGCTAGCAGTTTTCGGAGCGCGCATGATTTTCTGGCATCGCGACACTTTATCAAAACTCTTTGAAACAACTGAAATGAAATTATTGATTGAACAAATCAAAATCAAATCACTCACCAATCCATGATTTCATCAACACCATACCGGAATTAAGACACAACAGTTTGTCGTTCCGTGCTCAACAACTCAGTGAAAGATTGCACAACGTTTGCACAATCAATCAACTTTCACTGAACGTTACGCATAGCTTTGCGCATTAAAACAGCTAACAAATGCTTGCGCAATATGATCAACTTTACACTTATTTATGCTCACAGCTAACTTTGCATTCAAACCTGTTCGAGCACTTATTACACTTGTCGCTTAAATGTAGCTTGACATTTAAAAACGGAAACCCTCTGTACACATGAGCCTCATCAACTTTAGCAAATGTTTTTAATGTTTATCAGCGTCGGCCATGTTAGTTTTAGCCAGGCATCTGTCATTTCCACGTAATGAATAAAAGGTCCGCCTGGGGGCCAGTAAGACCTTTTATCCCCGATCCCTGATCTTCATCCCTAACTTGCGGAAAAGGGTATCAAAACAAACACAACGTAGGAAATTTTCTAGACGATCACATTTCAAAGCCAAAATTAATTATTAAAGAACCTGGGTGCGTTCGAAAGTTATTCACTTTCGGAATCTCCGGGATTGAGTAGCTGCAAAGGCAGTAGCTACTTGTTTCGGAATTCTATGAGTGACTAGCTTCTGGATGAGATGGCTGAGACCATCACTATCCAGAGACCTCGGAACGTTTCAACGTTTTGTACTAAGTTGGTTGTCTTTTTCAGTAATTTGTCTATGGTCTCGTTCACTTTTTCGCTGCCTCCGAAACCGACCAGTTCAGTTCGTTTGCTAAGTCGTGATTATTTTGTGTCGCTCCCCGGTAAGCCACCTGTAAGTACCCTTCGTTATTTACGTCGCGTTTTTTTTCTTTGTTCTGTTCGCTCACACGTAGCGCTTTGAGGTCGGGCAGGAGCGTCGAGGTGACCACGCCAGAGCTTATCCAAAAAGTCGAAAAAATTGTACTCGACGATTCTCGGCTAAAGAAGAAACAGATCGCAGAAATGGTTCGAGTATCGGATACAACCATTTTTAAAATTCTGCGCACCCACCTTGGCATGACTAAGGTCAGTGCAAGATGGGTGCCGAGAATGCTCACGCCGCCGCAAAAACAACAGCGCGTAGAGTGTTCACGCTCATTTTTGGACCTCTGCAATGAAGACAAGGATGGTGTTTTGAGTCGAATTGTTACTGGAGACGAAACTTGGGTTCATCATTATGAACCTGAGTCGAAACAAGACTCCATGCAGTGGCACAAAAAGGGCACAGCACCCCCCCAAGAAATTTAGAGTGTCGCAGTCAGCTGGAAAACTCATGGCTACGGTCTTTTGGGACTCAGAGGGAATATTGCTGATCGATTATAAAGATAAAGGTGTTTCTATAACCGGAGAATACTACGCTTTGATATTGGAGCGATTAAAAGAAGCTATTAGAGAAAAAAGACGGGGAAAATTGACGAGAGGTGTGCTTCTTTTGCACGACAACGCGCCCGTCCACAAGAGCCGCGTTGCATTGGCTGCCCTGCATAAAGTAGGGTTCGATGTTTGAAATCACCCACCCTACAGTCCAGACCTGGCCCCGAGTGATTATTATCTTTTCCCAAAAATGAAAAAAGAGCTGCGGGGTAAGAAATTTTCCACCGATGATGAAGTCAAGGAGGCAGTTTCGGCGTATTTTGAAGACAAAGATGAAACATTTTTTTATGAGGGTATAAATAAATTAATAGAAAGATCTGAAAAATGTATCCGTCTTGCAGGTGAATATATTGAAAAGGAAAAATAATTTGGTTTTTTCATTTGGACCCTTTGCCCCACATTCCGCGAATATAAAAACGCTCCCTTTCATTTGCATCTGCTTTTATATTTGATCATATGTTTAAAAAATATAAACTATACGTCAAAAATGCGTTCACTAAGCGATGATACATTGGTTGCAATGTGTAATTATCATGATTGTGAATATGGATACTGAACAATATTGTCTTGACAAATAGTGTACCATTCACTTTGACAACGGAATTTTCAGCAACACAACAGCGTCTTTGAATATGATTGCACATGGAAATATTAATCCTCGTTTGGAAACAGCATTAGACACTGCAAAGGTAACAAGATGATACTGTCACATAGAAATCGGTTCCCTTAGTAATGGAGAAATGGTGCGTCGAATGTTAATCCACCAAAGAAACATCTCGTTCCACATTGGGAAAATTCATTCACCTTACCCTACGTGACTTGAAGCCGTCCGGCGGATACCAGGAGTTCTGTTACGAATTGAAGCATACTCTTACGCGGCTCATGTGCCGAAAACTGTAATGTAAACAGAACCCCTGGAAATGTGCCGTCAGGCCACCGGAAAATCAGGGGAAGGGAACCGAACTTTCCTCGGTACCAAAAAGGTTTCGCTCCGCAGTCCTGTAGGAGAAAGAATCATGATTATGAATATGGATACTGAACAATATTGATGTTAGAAGGTGTTATTTCTCACCAACCCGGTGATAGGGTATAATTTTGAAAATCCTCTGAAAAGTAAGTCACGGCGGGACCGGAATCGAACCGGACCTCCAGCTTTACGCGCTATTGCTCTACCATTAAGCTACCCCGACTATGACTTATTTTTCAATTTTTCCGGCTAACTTGTTAACTTTGAACAATATTGTCTTAACAAATAGTGTATCATTTACTTTGACAACGGAAAACGAAAAACTACAAGACACAGGGTCGATGATAGACAGTTGAATAAAAGATTCGAACCCTAGCAATTTACAAAACAAGTCCAAAAAATTATAAAAACCAGCATTTTAGGTGGCCAATGCCCAATATTAGAGCGTAAGTAGGGGTTCTATAAAAAATTCCAATGAATCCAGGATTCAATACAACATTTCTGGTTCAACTAGACGCCTCAGTTAAAAGTTTGAATAAGAGAAATGTACCGTAACATTTGACGAAATAGCTTTGAAGAAGCGACTCTGTTACGATGACCAAGGAGGTTTAATTCAAAGTTTAGAAGATTATGAACGTATAAATAATGTAGCGAATCATGCACTGGCTTTCATGGGACAAGGGCTTAGTAAAAGGTGCAAACGTTATTTGGACATTTTTCCACCAAAGGCACTTGTCCTTCCACCACATTGGCTGTTTTAATAAAAGATGCTGTTCGGACAATAAAAAAAATTGGATTAATTGTTTGAACTACCATTTGTGACCAAGAACCCACAAATTGAGGAGCCACCACATCGATAAAAGAGCACATGAATTCTGAACGGCAAACTAGCACCTGCGACGTTGAAGGGGAGGAACAGAGGATGTTCACATCTTCTATGATTTTCGTCGCCCTATGAAATCTCTTAGGCTCTATGGCTTTCAAATTTGTGATTCGGAACAACCTAGTTGCTGAATGTTGCAATTATGAGAAGCTTCTGGAACCGGATCAAGCTATTTTCAGGATGAATAAATTAACTGAAAATAATATCAGACCATGATGAAGAGGAACTGTCGACACTGAGGGATCGCGCAGAAGAGGAATACAAAAAAATATATGCGCAAATACAGACAAAAGCCGAGACCTTGAGATTGAAGTACGTATTTCACGTTCAGCAGGTCTACAAACTAAGCCATATAATGTACAGGGTGCGGCAGCATAACTTCCTTTTTTAAAATGTGCGCCATTTAGTCAGTTGATGTCGTAGCGGAGCGCTAGTGGTCTCGTTCGAGAGGCGGGACTATAAAGTTTTGTCCCGACACAGTTCAGTCGCCATCATGCGTTGGAACAGTGAGGAGCGTGCGTTTGCCGTTGAGGCCTACTTTTCGAGCGGATGTTCTGTTATCGCAACCCAGCGCGCCTTTCGGAATCGCTTTAATTTAGCCCCGTTGGCTCCTGTCCCGGACCGGAAATCAATTGTTACATGGGTCACTACGTTCAGACAAACTGCAAGTACGACAAGACGAAGAACTGGAGTCCCCCGGCCGATTAGATCACCGGAGAACATTGAGGTAGTGAGAGCTTCAATGTTGCGATCACCACGGCGTTCTGCGCGCAAACATGCGTCTGCCCTTGGACTTTCCGATCGTTCTGTGAGGAGAATACTTCATGATGATCTTCATTTCCACCCTTACAAGATGGCAATTGTGCAGGAACTTTCTGAACGTGACTTCAATTCGCGGAGGAACGCGTGTGAGGTTCTTCTGGAAGTCGTTCCTGAGGACGCTATTGTTTTTTTTAGTGATGAAGCCCATTTTCATTTGTGCGGATCCGTCAACAAACAAAACATGCGCTACTGGTCTGACACCAATCTCGACAATTGCATCAAAGGCCTTTGCATTCACCTAAAGTCACAGTGTGGTGTGCAATTTCCTCAAGTGGAATTATTGGTCCCTGGTTCTTTGAGGAAAATGAAGTCACAGTGACAGTGAATTCGGACCGGTATGTAAACATGTTACAGGAATTTTTTTTCCCACGGCTACATGAGTTGGACTTAGGAGACACTTGGTTCCAACAAGACGGTGCAACGGCACACACTTCAAGAGCATCAATGACTGTTTTGAGGAACACTTCCCAGAGCGCCTTATCTCAATCAGGGGCGATTTGGAGTGGCCGGCCCGCTCTCCCGATTTGACACCTTGTGATTTTTTTCTATGGGGTTTTTTGAAATCCCGTGTTTTTGTGAACCGTCCAAGGACCCTACAAGATTTGAAGACCAACATCCAGGAAGAAATTGCCAACATAACGCCTGCTATGCTGGCAAGAGTCATGACAAACGCCAGAAATCAGTTTACTCAGTGTATGGAGAATGGGGGACGTCACCTACCTAATTTGATCTTCAAAACTACGTAAAACAAAACTTTATGTATGTACCTATATTATAAAAAACGAATAAAAATTTTCTGATTCATACAATGCGTTTTATTAAGTTTTAAAAAAAGGAAGTTATGCTGCCGCACCCTGTAGAAACCAAAAATCCAGAAGAATATTTCAGAATAGCTATATTCATACCATTTCAAAATCCTGGCTACGCTACTGGACATAAAATCAGCCGCTGTGCCAGAAACTATTGATGCTGTGCGTGAGGAAGGATGGAGATCTCTCGGCAATGTAAGCGAACACTCATCTGATCTATTTTACATGGGTGAGAAGTTCGCTTTAGCACATTATGTTGTCGCAGATTTTAAAATGTCTAGGAGAAGTGCCTTGTACTTCAAGTAAGTATAGATATTTATTTTTATTGAAAGGCATGATTAAAAATAATTTTTCTTTGTTGGAACCTTTTCGGTAGAGTTGGTTATTTGAAGCGGTAAGGTGAAAGGAAGGGTGGTATTGCCTACCTGAAACGTGGCCACCGATATATGTATATATAATTTAGTCACCAAAGAACGGTCCCATCATAAACCTACTTACGCAACGTTGTGGCAATCGTTGCAATGTTTGCGTGAGCGGATTTTGGTGGATAGTGTTCGGAGGTTGGCTATGCCTACTACCGGTTGTGGCCTCGACCGTCTAGATTGGGGTTTTGTCAAACGAATGATCCATTATACCTTCCGAAATTGTCGTATGCAAATTGCGACTTATATAGCAATTTGCTTGTCAAATCTCGACGACATCTCGACGAGGAACTTTGAGAAAGGCATGTTATTTTTGAGCGAAGCGAAAGTATGTTACCACGACGATAAGAGTGTACCTAGTATATCCTAGTAGTAGAGGGAGCGTTTTTAAGTTCGCGGAATGAGAGGGATGGAGGGGGGTGATTATGCTCATTAGGACCGTAACGTGTTCAGTGACTCATAATTAGTATATAGACGAGCTTTCATTGTTATAAGATAACTAGTCTTTGAGTTATCGTCAACCAAGCAACATAATCCGGAGTGAAAAGTGAAAAATGGAAAAAAATTGAATATCGTGCCGTTATAAAGTTCCTTACCAAGCAAGGAAAATCAGTTCCGACCATACTAAATGAGATGTCATCGGTTTACGGTGACTCTTGCCCTGGAAAAACAATGGTTTACAAGTGGCACAGTTTATTCAAACAAGGAAGAGAATTACTTGAAGACGAGCCGAGGCCGGGCAGGAGCGTCGAGGTGACCACCCCAGAGCTTATCCAAAAAGTCGAAAAAATTGTACTCGACGATGCTCGGCTAAAGAAGAAACAGATCGCAGAAATGGTTCGAGTATCGGATACAACCATTTTTAAAATTCTGCACGACCACCTTGGTCAGTGCAAGATGGGTGCCGAGAATGCTCACGCCGCCGCAAAAACAACAGCGCGTAGAGTGTTCACGCTCATTTTTGGACCTCTGCAATGAAGACAAGGATGGTGTTTTCAGTCGAATTGTTACTGGAGACGAAACTTGGGTTCATCATTATGAACCTGAGTCGAAACAAGACTCCATGCAGTGGCACAAAAAGGGCACAGCACCCCCCCCCCCAAGAAATTTAAAGTGTCGCAGTCAGCTGGAAAACTCATGGCTACGGTCTTTTGGGACTCAGAGGGAATATTGCTGATCGATTATAAAGATAAAGGTGTTTCTATAACCGGAGAATACTACGCTTTGATATTGGAGCGATTAAAAGAAGCTATTAGAGAAAAAAGACGGGGAAAATTGACGAGAGGTGTGCTTCTTTTGCACGACAACGCGCCCGTCCACAAGAGCCGCGTTGCATTGGCTGCCCTGCATAAAGTAGGGTTCGATATTTTAAATCACCCACCCTACAGTCCAGACCTGGCCCCGAGTGATTATTATCTTTTCCCAAAAATGAAAAAGGAGCTGCGGGGTAAGAAATTTTCCACCGATGATGAAGTCAAGGAGGCAGTTTCGGCGTATTTTGAAGACAAAGATGAAACATTGTTTTATGAGGGTATAAATGAATTAATAGAAAGATCTGAAAAATGTATCCGTCTTGCAGGTGAATATATTGAAAAGGAAAAATAATTTGGTTTTTTTATTTGGACCCTTTGCCCCCCATTCCGCAAATATAAAAACGCTGCCTCGTATATCGCAATAGTTCTTTACGCGTCATCGCAATCGACAACATCGCAATTCGGTTGGAGGTTATTGCTTCTTGTTTTAACTAACACGTGAGTGTTTTTATTCATTCGTTTCAATGCGGTGATCCAATATGCATCCCAACGGTCGTTTCTTTCCGCCTGCATACGTAAGTACATATTTTCATTTTCTCATAATTTTCGAACGTTTATCAATAAATTGGAATCTGCCACTTCTTTTCAGTATAAGTGTACCACACTCCAAAAAAACTGTTCGTAATATCAATGAACGGCCGTTCATTGAGTTGCGTTCATTAGTACAATGAATATTTTCGTTATCACAATGAACAAGCATTCATTGTGAGAATGGACCGTTTTTTCAATACAATGTACAGCCGTTCATTGAGTTGCGTTCATTGATACAATGAATGTTTTGGTTTGTCACAATGAACAAGTATTTATTGTGACAACGGACTGTTTTTTAATACAATGAACTTGCGTTTGCTGTGACAAATAACAACCTTTCATTAATACAATTAAAAAATTAATTCTCGCAATAAAATTTGTAATTGATCATCATGTTGAAATTCATGCAATATAAATCTTTCGGCAGCATAATCAACTGTTTTAATACACATGTATAATTGAATCGAGTTGACTCTAGTAATGAATCAAAATTTTTGATTGAATTCATTTGGATGTAAGTATATACCTACAAGCTATTGATTTTTTTTTCTAAGAAAAACCTTTATATTTTTAATTGAATTAATATTTGAATGAGCACATGAATAGAATTTGTTGATAAACAGGAAATGTAATTAATTATAATTTAAAAATTCAATAATGAGCAACAGTTATCACTCATCAACATAATTGCAAACGCATATGACACTAAGGCAGTCCATCTAAGTCTTGCTTTCAGCTATAAGCTAGAAAGAGAAATTTTGGACACATTTCCTACAGAAAAACTTGTGAGTAGATAAGTTGTTTTCTTCTTTTTATATCTTAATTATTTTTAATTCATCTGGCGTTTATCATAGTATGGGTGATGATGGGATAAGTGTATTCTGTATTTGTATAATAGCATCAAAGAGTCGCTACAATATATTTCATATCAATGGTTTATTCAAAGTTTTATGAGAATATTAATATGATTCTATTTCAGGAATATTATCGTCTGTCAAAGCGAGAAAAATTTATAACAAATTTGCAAATATGAGACATTGCTTTAAGTCTACCATGAAAACCCTTTATCACAAAAAAGCCAAAATTGGAAGAGAGAAGAACTCGATATACCAATCACTTCTGTAAGTAGAATGGGAAATTTCTATTGTACATTTAAAGTACTTTAGATATCCAATGATACCAAAAATGTTTATACTATTTTTGCTTCGATTTTAGTGCCTGAGGAAGACGCGGAGCAATTGGTTAACAGTTTGAAATATGACAAACTGTCAATCGAGGAAGTTCGATGCATGCTGGAAAGCTTGTGCAAAATTCAGATTAACCCAATTGCAGCAGAGTACCTCAACAGCCGAAATACTGGATTTGTGGCCATTTATAGAGCCCCATCAGCAGCTCGTTTGGTGAGTGAAACTTCAGGGTAAAAATACTGAAAATCCAAACTATACCTATATTGCATATGTTTTTATGCTTACGACTTTATAATAGTACATTTTTTCCCATTTTAGATTGACATGGATTTTAAAATGGCATTCGAAAAGAAATAAAACGGACGGTCTGTTACAGACATGGGAGCAGTATTCAGTCGCAATTAGAGATTTCCTTATGACAAACGTCAAGGATAAAGACATTAAGGAGACTTTACAAAATTGAATGACTTGCCAGCTTTGTCATCAAGTAAGTTTTACATGTACAACTCATTTGGTCACATAATATTAACTAGTCACTAATATTTAAAATCTACCTAATATCTTATTTATTTTCAGATGCAAAAGATGCTGCAATATTTTGGGCACTGCACGGGTACTTTGTACCTGTTGTAACGGGTTCTAAATCAAAACGAGGAAAAGTCCGTTACACCATTAAAGATTCACAAGAGTCATTTTTATTTATTGGTCGGAGCACACAGCAAGTGGAGGACTATTTACAACATTTAAAAGAGGAAAAGGGCAATCCAACCATTCATAATATGTACTGGTGAAGATGTATTACACATCACATCAATCATCATATATTTCGATGATGTGAGATACGTTTTCACCAGTTTTTAAGAAAGCAGTAGATATATGTTTCAAATTGATTTATTTATTTAATCTAGATTTTCCCGAGCCATGCGTATTGTTTTACAACTTTTTAGAATTTTTTTTTTATAAGTTTAGTGGTAATAAGAGTAGTTCAAAATTGTTTATTTTAAAAGATTGTTTAGAAAGTCAGGATAAATAGTAAGAGGTTTTAGTTTAGTTATAGTTCTATAAGTGATAATTCTAGTGGAAATGTTATAAGGTTAATGTTATTAATATAGGGAAAGTGACAATTAGGTTAGTAATATTTTTAAAATTTGTTTGAAACTTGCGTCTTAGGGTTAACCGATTATGTATATTCATTTTATTTTTCTATGTAATTTTTAAGAATAATATACTTCATTACAATATGGTGTTGCATTTTTATTCCCAATGAAATATAATAAATAATGAATCGTGACATAATCTCGAGTAATAGATTTAATTAATTGGTTCATTAAACAATGAACGATGTTCATTTTATTTATGAACCCAATATATTACATAATGAAAATTGGTTATTATTTCTATAAAACTACATTCATTCAGAAAATTAATTCCGTTAATCATATCAATAAATATATTCATTGTGTCAATGAACACACTCTTCATTATATCCACGAATTATGTACATTGAGACAATGCACGCAGTTCATTGAGTCAATAACTGCTGTACATTGCCGTGATGTACGGTGTTCATTGAGTCAATAACTGCTGTACATTGCCGTAATGTACGGTGTTCATTGAGCCAATAACTTCTATACATTGGTGTAATGTACAGCGTTCTTTGAGATGGAACCGGTTTGGATAATAATGAACGCCCGTACATTCCCTCAATGAACGGTCGGCATTGGACAAATTTTAACAACCGCGTTCATTGCCTCAACGAACGTTTTCATTGTTATTACGTACCTTTTTTTGAGTGCAGTGACGCCTACAATAGTCAACATAATAAGAATTGGTTCTGTAATAAGCCTTTGCTAGCCATAATTGAACCAAACGTCCCGGAAGGACTGTACGGCGTATGTACGCGATTGCTTACTGTGCGCACGGTTCAAACGCAAGCCACCTGGGCCGGCAGTTCCCCTACGTCCGCGGCAGCCCACCTCGTCCTGAGAGACCATGGCGCGTGACTTAATGGGACCCTACGAAAAGACCAAAGCTGGAAACAAATACATCTTGGTGGTGACAGACCAGTGGACGTCGAACAATTCCTCCAAGGTTCTGGGAAAAGACCCCCTTGAACGAAAAATCCCAGTGGCGCCCCAATCATCATGACAACCCCTGTACAGATCGTACGAAAAAGAAGGAAGCAGCCAACTCCGACGCCAATCCTTCCATTGGCCCCGAAACAACCCAGCTCACGTGCCTACATAGGGTCATGTGCGACCGTCCACGTTCCCGGCCGCCGAGGTTCGACGGACGGGAGACCACTTGCCCGCACGCCTTCTTCCGAGCCTTCCCCATTTACGCAGACAAGAACGAGTACCCGGACGAGGAAGAACGCCGCAGCCTTCTCCTCCATGCCCTCAGCGGAGCCGCTCTCGACGCCCTCAAGGGCTACCCAACCTTCGGCATGTCGGTAGCCGAGATCGAGGACATCTTAGTCAAGCAATTCGGCGGCCCAGAAATCATCCGCAAGCTTAGACGACGCTCCGACCAGGAGCGCCATACCGACGCCGAGGCCGGGGATGCGTTCATTATGAAAAAAAAATCGTTTTGGGTATGCGCATGTTTCCAGAAGAAGCCGATGCTACCCTGACAGCTCATCTTATGGAGATGGATTAACCGATTCCAAATAAAAATTAAAATCTTATCTTAGTTTGATCTCTTATATTTTGAGCCACACAGTTTTGACTTATTTTGATAACATTCCATTATCCGCTTTTTCTAATAGGCCAGATCCGGAACTTATTTCTGAATCCAAGTCAGATGTTTTACAGACGGATTCTTTGCCGTCGTCGACTTTTTCGAAAAGATCACAACTAGAGCCTGCGTCTGGTGTTTTTTCAGAATGATCGTTTTCGATTGAAGATTTGTTGATTAATAGAACGAAGTTTCGAGAGATTACTTGGAGAATGCTCACCACAGTTTGTTTCTTCGTTTGGTAGGTTTTCTCCGCTGCTCGAGTGTTGATCGATTTTGGGACAAGCCGACTTTCGGTTATGGCTTCACTTCGGCCTTTTTCTTTCAGTATCAGAAAGAGTGCTTTCTGATAACTGACGTTTTCGATTTGAAATATTTTTTACCATTTCGCTCAGTGTTATGTCGTTATATTGTTGTTTACATTGAATTTGATTGATTGGCGGGTTATCCGGAATAACATCTTCGTTCATATGGATTGAGTTTGAAATACTGGTTGACGTGTTGGTCAGATGTTGAGGTATGAAAATTTCATCCAATCCTAATTTAGGACATTCTTGACTGCTGCCCATTCCAGAATCGTGGTTGAGTTGAGCTAAGCCATTGAGACAAGAACGCAGAGTATCAAGTTTGACTGGGGATCAGACTCCTTACTTTTCTTGGATTTCTTATGCCTCGGTCTTGGGGGAAATAACGTTTTTCTATCCTGGAAGCATTTTCCACAATAGCGGAATAGTGTATTGTTGTTCTGCGACTTGCACTTTATACAAGTCCAGTAGTCTCGTCGAACAGGCGAACTATCTTCTGACGAAGTCATATCGGAATCCTCGACGTCTGTGACCCAAGTTTCGAATGAGTTATCACAGATGGCCTCTGCTGCGACAAGAACCATGTCTCTTTCAATGTCTGAGTCATCTGAAGAATTGATAAGCGAGTTTGTTTCAGAACCAGATGCCATAGGTTCGGCCACGTAGCAGAACATTGCAAGGATGAACCAAGGTGCCACAGATGCGGAGGCAAACACACAGGCGCAGAATACAAGGAGGACGACCCAGACTGTCCCAATTGCACAATTAGGTTCACTTGTGCACCCGCCCTAGTGTTAACATTGCCACATCAATGATGAAAACATTTACAGGAGCCTTGGATCGGATCCCACAACAAAATTTCAAAGAACTAACAACAACCTGGTAAAGGAACTCAAACAGAGGAAGTGGATAGACATTGGAATTTCAACAAAACTTACTACTTACAAAGGTGTGTACCGTGCATATATGGTCTACCGAAAATACATAAGGAAGACATCCCCTTGAGACCAATTGTGTCAACCATCAATTCGCCCACATCTGAACTTAGCAAGTTTGTGGCCAACATCTTACAGCTTGCATGTCAAGATGATTTCAATGTTTTTGCGGTGAAAGATTCATACGTTTTTGCGTAGAAAGTGAACAACCTCCAGTTGCCGTATGGTTTCTTGGTTGTCTCCTTAGACGCTCTTAGTCTATACACCAACATCTCTTGGGAGCTCACTTAGTGCATAATGGAAACGCACTGGGACAGGATCAGCACAGTAGCTAGCATAACTAAAACTTTCTTCACCAAGATCATAAAGTTCCTATTCGAGTCGAATTATTTTGCATATAATAATCAGTTTTTCTCCCAGATTTTTGGCTGTCCAATGGGCAGTAGTCTAGCCTAATTTTGGCATCTTTGGCGATGACGGTTTTGATTCGGGACGCTTTGACCAGACTGTCTTTCGAGCTTGCTTTTCTGTGTCAGTATGTTGATGACCTAATAATGGCAATCCCCAACAACTCAGTGGATGAAGTCCTCAATCCGTTTAACGCCTTCGATGAGCACATTCAGTTCACAGCAGAAGAGGACAGCAACAATTGCGTGCCTTTTTTAGACACAAAAGTAATCAGATCCGACAGTCATCAAGTTGGACGGGTACAGGAAGCCCACTGGCTCTGGGAGATATGTTCACTCTTTGTCTAACCATGACTGGAAAATGAATATCAACGTCGTTCTGAATTTAAAAAGGGGACCACAAAAATAGCACACCCAGATTTTCAAAAGGATTCACTAAAACAACTTTGTGAAATATTAACAGATAACGGATATCCAAATGGCTTTTTGAAGAATCTTATTTTCTGCACATCCACTTTCCAAAATCCGCAGGACATCCCTGGCAATGTTAACACTAGGGCGAGTGCACAAGTGAACCTGACACCACCACGTCCGCCATTATTGCAGCAGTCTTCGGATGAACCAATTCGGGAAGACAGTATTAAATTTGCCCCCGTTCCTTTCTTACCTGGTCTTACGAACAAACTGGTTAACATTTTTTCATCGATTAAAAATCTAAAAATTGCGAAATATAACATCTTCACCAATAGATTCCTTTTCTCCAGGATGAAAGATTAAATTCCTTTAATTCTCCGTTCAGATTGTATCTATTCTGTTCCGTGCACAGGATGTGAGAAAATCTATATAGGGCGAACTTCCA
This sequence comes from Novius pumilus, assembly GCA_020654155.1. NCBI lineage: Eukaryota > Metazoa > Arthropoda > Insecta > Coleoptera > Coccinellidae > Novius > Novius pumilus. The sequence goes on along the minus strand of JAIFOV010000575.1, from coordinate 75,496 downwards.
AGTCTAAAACGAAGGTTCGCGGTACATAAAAGTGATATCAGACTTCGACCGGACAAATGTGCTTTGGTCTCCCACGCAGTGAACAATAACCACTCTTTCGATTTTGATAGTGCAAGGGTGTTTGTTTCAGTCAAAAATCTGAGTAAGAGAACCTTCTTGGAAATGTGTTATATTAACGAGAATAATTGTGTAAACAAGAGAACAGACATAAATGGTCTAAGTAACATCTACAGTTATCTATTAACATTGGAAAAAAAGAAAAACTCGTTCGAAATTGACGTCACTTTGTAAAAGTCAAATTCATAACAAGAACATCTTTGCAACCTTTTCTGTGCCCTCTCGGAGGGAAGAAGTTTGATACTGACGCGGAGGTTCAGAAAGAGGTCAACACCTGGCTGCGCGAGGTGGACGGAGAGTGGTATACTGCCGGCATAGACAAGTTCATCGTGCGGATGCGGAAGGTGTTGGAAAAAATGGCGATTATGTAGAAAAGTAGCCAAGACCCTGGCCTTTCCAACGGGTATCGCATTTTGTAAATAAATGTCATTTTCTATGAAAAAAAAATTGGAGACCTTACTTTATTGTCAGCCCTCGTATGTATGTGTGTGTTCAATAAATTATTATTATTATTGTGTTGCCGCAGATTTTAAAATATCTAGGGGGAGCGCCGTACACTTCAAGTAAGTATAGATATTTATTTTTATTGGGGGAATGATTAAAAATAATTTTTCTTTGTGGGAACCTTTTCGGCAGAGTTGGTTGTTTGAAACGGCAGGGTGAAAGGAAGGATGGTCTTGCCTACCTGAAACATGGCCACCGATTTGTATATTATTTAGTCACCAAGGAACGGTCGCATCATAAACTTACTTATGTAACGTTGTGGCAATCGTTGTAACGTTTTGCGTAAGCGAATTTTGGTGGATGACGTTCGGAGGTTGGCTATGCCTACTATCATCTAGATTGGAGTTTTGTCAAACGAATAAACCATGAATGAGAGTCAGAGCTGCTCTACAGTTAATTGACGTAGGTCGAGAGCTGGCGGAAAAGATTGTAGAAGAAAAACTCACAACGCAACTCAACAAATGGACGAATGATGGTTGGACTACGTCAGATAATGTGGCTTGGAGTTTTGGACTAGAAAATGTTTTCCTACTACTAAGGATAGAAAGGACATTGAGTTAACAGAAAGTCCGGTACTGACTCATTTTTCTACTGGACAGGGGCCATATAATCTAAAGCTACATAAATTAGGACCCACAAATATATTTTATATATACATATTAAATTTTTTAATGAATATGTATTTATGAATATGGTGAAAATAAAGATTTGTATCAATATTTGCAATATTGATATAACACTTGTTTTTGTAGTATGGAAAATCATCGAACAAGAACAAGTCCGGAGCAATTCGATATTTTAATCGATTTTATGGAACGCTAAAATATAAATTTAATTATTAAGGAGAATAATATATTTAGTTTTAGCCACGGGGACTTATCTAACCCACAACCGGGGAGCCAAGGGCGCATAAAGAGCGAGCGGCTGTGGGGTGAACTTACGGGCCTCCTTAATAGCACGGGCGGAGGTACTGTCAGAAGTATCGAGAAGTGGAAGAAGATAAAATCAAGATCATTTTAACAAAATAACTTCATGCACACTCATGTTTCCCGCACGCTTATACGCTTGATTAACTATTGAAACTTTCTAAAAGATGTGAAAAGGTGTTTTTCCACCAACCCGGTGATAGGGAAGATATGATAAATTCGGAAAATAAGTCACGGCGTGACCGGGAATCGAACCCGGATCTCCAGCCTTACGCGCTGTTGCTCTTCCACTTAAGCTACCACGACTATGATTTATTTTCCGATTTTTAGAGGGTCAAGTAGTAAATTCGATAATCTTGGATTTCATCTCAGAAATCGCACAAGAGAATCAACTTAACTGAATCCCCTCTTTTCGCGTAATCCAACGCGTATGGTTATATGTATGTGAAAAGGTGTTTTTTCACCAACCCGGTGATAGGGAAGATATGATAAATTCGGAAAATAAGTCACGGCGTGACCGGGAATCGAACCCGGATCTCCAGCCTTACGCGCTGTTGCGAACCCGAACTGGAGCAGCTTCTATAATCACGGCATCTCCGTATAAGAAGTCATTAGAAGAATCCCTAAATAAAAAACAAGAAAAAGAAAATAAGAAAGGACAGAAGAAACAATCAGTTAAAAAACAGCAGACAATGAAAAAAAAACCTATTAAAAAGAAAAAAGCTGAAGAAGTTAGTTCCAGTTCCGAAGACGATGACATGCCTGAGTTGGCAGATAGCAGTGGGGATGAATATGATGCTGAATGTCCCTACTGTAGCGGTAACTTTCGCAGGATACAAGAGGAAAAATGGGCCAAATGTGATAGTTGTTTTAAATGGGCTCATGAAGATTGTGGAGATGTAGCATCGAATCGTTTTTTGTGTTCATTATGTTTAGATGTGTAAGACATGGTAAGACTAAAAAATAATTTAGAAAAGATTTTAATTTTTTTATTGTTTATTATATTCTCTTTGTTTGATAACCTTTATTTTAAAATTTTATTAAAAATGCTAATTTTTATTATGATAACTGAGTTCTGCTCAAATCTTTGTTAAGTTTAAGTAAAGTAAAAATTTTGAAGACTGATGTTAGTCTAAAATTTAATAATTAATGTACCAAACTGCTAAGACTGATTTGTCTTAATATTTAATTAATAAGTTACCTACAATAAAAATGTGATTATGACGTTAATATTGTTTTTTTTTGTTTGTTGACCCCTAAAATTTATGGAACCTAATATAAGATAGTATCTTATATTTAGAACCCCTAATATCTCATAATAGGCGCCCTTTGCCTTGGAATTTTTTTCTGATATTTTTCACTTTTTACAGCATAGCCAAAAAATAATATAATTTAGCCTAAAATAGCTAATATACATTTAAAGTACATTAAATTTTCTATCTAAAAGTATATCTTAGAAAGCTTTAAATGTAACAGTTTTTTTTTTATACCCAAAAATGGAAATGGTATCTCATAATAGGCATCTTTACCCTACATAGCTGAATCACCCTGTATTTTAGGTGGGAAATAACAAAAGCCTTTACTTTTAGTGAGCATTCCAATGGGAATAATGTGATGAATATTAATAATAATAGTAATTGACCTTTCTTCACGTTGAAAGTACATTATGGAAAAAGTCGACTAAAGAATGAGAGCTCCGCATTTGGAAAGAAAATCAAATCGAACAAATTCAATTTCCCGCCTCCTATTATATAGGAGGTTATCTATTATATATACAGTGAAATCTTCCATAAGAGAGAGAAAAAGAAGATTCGTACAGAGGATCAATCATTCGTTTCTGTGACTATAAATGATAATTATTGGCTGTTATAATTGAGTGCGTTGCCACAGAAAAATAAAGAACGCCGTCAGTTGATCGATGCCATCAGAAAGAAAGGGGATTATATTCATTATACCCAAGAGGAATTCAATTCGGGAATATTGATAGTCTCTGGTCAAAAACGCATACATTCAGCGAATGCAGCTGAAGATTATATTTGTTGTAAGTCGTGCAAAGCATTTTTCGCGAAGAGAACTATAAGATTTCACGTTGCTACATGCAAGATTCTCACTGCTGGACGACATATAACTGGATATATTCATCCTTCAGCAAATGAAAATTAGCGAAGAAATATTTTTCCGGTTTTTTGCGACGACGATATAGTAAGAACAATCAAATATGATGAACTCATCATATTATATGGAAATAAACTAAGCGAAATATATACTTTACGTCACCAACATGATTATGTGAGAGCCCAAATGCGAATGTTAGGTCGCATCAAACTGAAAATGATAAATCTGGAAAAAAATATAACTGAATTCAAAGATATTTTCAGACGTCAGCATTTTGATAAATGTATTCAATGCTTGAGAAAATTATCTGAGTGGGACGCAGAATCAGTAAAATTTAGAATACCATTTAATGCTCAGCTCATTTCCACTCTGATAAAAAAATGTGCTAAAAAACTAAGAACGGAATGCATAAAGTGGCAAGATGAAGAGAGAGAAAAATTTGTTGACGACTTTTTATTATTATGGGAAGAAGACGTTCCTGTGGTAGTTAATAAAAAGGCGCAGAATGATCAATGTGATCTTCAAAGGGATAGGAAAATTGTATTATCTTCAAAAGAAGACATAAAATTACAACCTCCACAACTTTATGGACTAATTAAATTACATAAAGAAGAAAAATCGGCCAGACCAGTTGATTCATATGTGGAAACACTCTTTCGATTTTGATAGTGCAAAGGTGTTTGTTTCAGTCAAAAATCTGAGTAAGAGAACCTTCTTGGAAATGTGTTAAATTAACGAGAATAATTGTGTAAGTGAACAGACATAAATGGTCTAAGTAACATCTACAGTTATCTATTAACATTAGAAAAAAAGAAAAACTCGTCCGAAATTGACTTCACTTTGTAAAAGTCAAATTCATAACAAGAACATCTTCGCAACCATGGCGAAAGGAAACCAGGTGTGTGCACAAATTTTCCCAAAATCGTCCAAGTTCGCGCATCACTCAGATGACGTCACGGGATGCGGTGTTACCACAACTTATGATTCGTTGTGTTATCTAAAGATTTTTACTTGTGATCCGCATAAAAAATCATGGCCGCTTTCGATATGGTACAACGCGGTAGATTATTGTCCGACCACGCTGTGGAAATCTTTTCCCGCTCAGTCTTTTGATCTGCTTGAAAAAGTTATCAAGACAATTTTGCGAGAACGAAACCCTTAATTATTTATTTAGCTCTTCTTTTCTATTTTGGAATACTGATTTTGTTTGGAACGTTGCGTTGTCTTGTTTATTTCGAAATGCCGGGCTGTGCAGTTGCGTGTTGCAAAAATTACTCGAAAAAAAACAAAGGGAACGGACATTCGATGTTTTAGGTTTCCAAAAAACAGGCAGGTTGCCTTAGAATGGCTTAGTGCTTGCAACCGGAATGATGAGTTAATTTTCAGGTATGGTAAGTTTTGAAAAGAACACGTTTATTTAAAATCAATGTTTGAGGTTAGATTATAAATTAATCGAATTACTTTTTAGGAACTGTTTGTTCGGTGCATTTCGCGGCAAGTGCGTTCGAGTTGCCCATGAGGTACAAGTTGATGAATTATCTTCCCGAAAAGGTGCGAATTTTAAAATCTGATGCGGTTCCTACCCTGTTGTTGCGGAATGTGAGAAATAGTAGAGAAAGAATGATTGATGAAAGGCGTGAGTGTGATGATTAGGTGGAGGAAGTGCCAGGGACTTCCGCTGCTCAGCGGGAAGATGTGTTAGAACCACTAGTTGTTGATCAAGTACAGCAACCCATTGGTAATGAGTGATTACTGATAAATAATTCGAATCAAAGCGAACTTTAATTATATATAAATTTTAGATATTTGATTGAAAATGAGATGTTGAAAAAGAAAGTGAATGAACTAGAAGAAGGACCAGAACAAATGAAGACAATTTTTACACCTAGACAAAAGCATTGTTGAATCCAGGAAATAAAGTGGGAAAATGGGCTACAGAAGATATTGCCGCAGCAATTTCTTTACGAAGCGTAAGTCCTAGAGCTTACCGTTACCTTAAATCTCAGGGATATCCTCTACCTCCACTTTGCACGCTTCGTAGATGGGCATGTCAGCTTAATTTGGATCAAGGTGTTTTAGAAGATGTGTTAGAGATAATGAAAAATAAGGCAAAGTCAATGACTGAAATGGAACGATTAACTGTTATATCATTTGATGAAGTGTATATTTCTAATCGAATGGATATTGACAAGTTATCACAACAAAAGATAAGGCCACATAAAACTTGTCACATAATAATTATATGTATTATGTATTAGTGAAATGATTTTGTTGCATATTAACTATTTGTAAATTTCATCTGTATGTTGGTTTATCCACGTAAATAACTACTGTAACATTAATATTGTAATTTTTGTAATAATACGCATCTTGCCCCGGATAAGTGTCTTGCAAATGTTCTTGAGATATATCAGTTATAAGTATTATATATATGTGAATTATTCTGTTACATATTTGTTAATAATATATTTTTATTTATCCGAGTAAATGAATACTGTAATATTAAATCTGTCATTTTTTGTAATGATGTCATTTTTCATTATTCTAACCAATATGTATTAATTATATTATTTTGAATACTTGAATAGTTTCTTCTTCACATATGTGCATAGTCAAGATAAAAACTATTTGTTATTAAATTATTTTTCATGTGACATTTCATAATATTCTTGTTTGAACACGCTTATTACCTTTTTTTTTGAAATGACTCTTAATAATAAATAAATAAATCTTGTTCTCTATAGTACTGATTCAAAATTGAAACGGCATTGATAAATTTAAATAGGTGAAGACCTTTTATTATTTGATTATTTTATTAGAGGTGTGAATAAGTCTTTCCCGTTTTTTTGCAAGAGATGGCGCCATCAATACTGTGCCAGAATTCAATGGTTACATATGTCATAATCAAAGCTTATTCATCTGTCAATAATTCCACACTAACACATTTACTAAAATTTTTCGCAGCATTAATTTTTGATATCGTGAAAATGTCGAAATTTGAGCCGAGTCGACGTCATTTGCGGGAAGTTTCACTTTATTGGTTCAATTTGAAGAAATCTGCTGCCGAGGCGCATCGATTGCTTCAGGAAGCTTATGGAGAAGGTTGCGTCAATGATTCAAGTGTTCGCGGATGGTTTCGGCGCTTCAAAATTGGCGATTTCGACGTGGTAGACAAGGAGCGTTCCGGGCGGCCGCAAATCTTTGAAGAATCAAGAATTGGCGATTTTGCTTGATGAAGATTCGTGTCAAACGCAAGAAGAACTTGCCGAAGCATTGGGAGTTGACCGAACAACCATTTCCAAGCGTTTGAAAGCCATGGGAATGATACAAAAGCAGAAATTGGGTGCCGTACGAACTGAAGCTGAGAGACGTCGAACGGCGTTTTTCACTTGCGAACAGCTGCTTCAGCGACATAAAAGAAAGGGTTTTCTGCATCGTATCGTGACTGGCGATGAAAAGTGGATCCGTTACGATAATCCGAAGCGAAAAAATCATGGGGACTACCCGGCCATGTATCATCATCGGTGGCCAAGCCAAATATTCATGGCGCCAAGCTCATGCTCTGTATATGGTGGGACCAGCTAGGTGTGGTTTTACTATGAGCTTCTGAAACCGAATGAAAGGATCACAGGCGAGGTCTATCGACGACAATTGATGCGTTTAAGCCGCGCACTGCGAAAAAACAGCCACAATACTCCGACAGGCACGACAAAGTTATTTTTGCAACATGACAATGCTCGCCCACATGTTGCACAGCCGGTGAAAACATGCTTAGAAACGCTCAAATGGAAGTCCTACCCCACCCGCCGTATAGTCAGACATTGCTCCGTCCTGATTACCATCTCTTCAGATCGATGACGCATGGCCTGGATGACCAGCACTTCCATTCCTACGAGGAAGCCAAAAATGGGTGGATGACTGGATAGAGGCCAAACCGGTCGAATTTTTCGCAGCAAGATTCGTATGTTGCCAGAAAGATGGGAAAAAGTTGTAGCTAGCGATAAATTTAAATAGGTGAAGACCTTTTATTATTTGATTATTTTATGATTGGATTATTTGATTCAAACAGCACCTCCATTTTGTCGAAATTTTCAAATTCCACATAAATTCCCATTTAATTCTATGAACAAACTGAATATGTCATTCCTATAAGCGAAAATTCAAATAAAAGTATTTGTTCAAATCTTTCCATCACAATAGCGTTATTCGTTTTAAGCGAATGCATTTTAAAATTCCCGCTCAAATTTGCTAAACGTGTGACGTAGACTGAGTGAAATGTAAGACAAGGAGAAACAGAATTGTGAGATGGAGAAATGCGCATGCACACACCTCGTTCCCTTTTGCCATGTTTGCAACCTTTTCTGTGCCCTCTGTGGTTCTCTCACACAATGACAGGTGATCATCTAACCTTTCTTGTTCACGTGGTTGTTTCCAAGTGGTGAACAATGTACGTCTAAAATCTAGTACTTTTCAAATTGTATTCTCGTCAGGATTGTATAATCAGATCGATCTGAGGTTCAAGTAGTTGATGATAATAATGAAGTACGTAACTCTACCATATATACCTGACTTATCGCATAAAATACAAAATATCCTTAGGAACAATAACATTAAGGTGGCACACAAGCCTTACAACCAGATTAAGACGTTATACACGAGAATCAAAGCATTACCAATAACACAAACATCAGGAGTGATCTACAGCATTCTATGTGGAGGGTGTAATAAGCAGTACATAGGGCAGACGATACAACGATTGGGTGATATATTGAAAGGCCACAAATATTCGAAAAAGGCTGTAACAGTTCTGAATAAACAAAGAAACGAAACATGATTTTGATTATGACAACACACGTATCCTCGCCCAAGAAACCCGGCATGAAGTTAGGGAAATATTGGAAGCTATTAAAATTCAACGTAATATCGAGAACACAGTCAACGATAGATCAGATATAGGTTGCCTGAGTCATTGGTATGTGCACCTTATTAATTCAAACCGAAATTTGGGAGAACATAGAAACATACAGAACATAGACAACGAACGCACAGAGTAACACACATAACCTGACGACCGATGACACACGAATAACGCCCGAAACACGACAACCACGCTTATAATATTGTATACGATTATAATTTGCGAAAAATATCGAAACAATCGAGCGTTTGTTCGAACGAGGATTGGAGAGGTAACATAGTTTTATGATAGATTTTAATATGTTTGTGATAGTTCCTGTTCCAGATCGTTTTTTAACTTGATAAAAGGAAAAATTCCCGAAACGTTGTTACTTTTTGCTCACATTTTGTTACGAATCCAGAGACGAATATACGATACATACCTGAGAAACCCAAGAATACTGATTCACATAATACACTTGTACCAGGTAAAAACACGATTGATCAATGTTGATGATAATGTTAGTGTCCTCTGAAGCGAAGAACTTTTTCTCCTTTTCGATCTTTTTAAAAGTTAATGTCTAAATTCGTCATCCTTTATACAACTAGTCAAAGTAAATAGTGTTTGCAATTGCTGGCTTCTCCACCAATTTGCAATTTAATAATAATTTGTTTTCACTGATTTTTCATAAGGGTTTTCTCATATTCTAGTATCCTGATGAGGGACCCAATACAGGATCGAAATATAGAGTTATATGACCAATGGTTGTTTAGTTGAGTGGCACTTTATGCCGAGATCCCAATTAACAAATTCAGTATATTGATTAGTACGAAAAGATAATGCCGATTGAAAAGCAACAAGACTCTAAAGAAGATAATAATCCATTAATCCATTAATCGAAGCTAAGAAGCAGGCATCCTTGCATAAATTTCTTGAAAAGAAGCAAAAAGGGGATGGATGGCATCCAAAATCGAAAGAAATTGGCAAATTAATTTTACGTTCTGCCGCACAATTATAATATGGGCAGCCGCCAGTTTTTTATTCACAATATTTGTAGTGATATACAGTGGTAGATTGAAAGGCCACAAATATTCGAAAAAGCTGTAACAGCTCTAAATAAACATCACAAAGAAACGAAACATGATTTTGATTATGACAACACACGTATCCTCGCCCAAGAAACCTGGCATGAAGTTGGGGAAATATTGGAAGCTATTAAAATCCAAAGTAATATCGAGAACACAGTCAACGATAGATCAGATATCGGTTGCCTGAGTCAGTGGTATGTGCACCTTGAGATGTATCACACCTAGTGGAGGCAGACCGAAGCTCACCCTGAGGCGACTACAAAGGGATCTGTAAGCGTGCTTTTCCAGCAAGCGACACCGGCGCGCGTTCTTCCTTACCGCCCTCGGCCATTTTGCTCACTCACGATTCAACCACCGAAGTGTGCGGTCGTGTTTTACGCTTGCGTTTCCTTGTGCGTTCCCTCTTTGTGCTTCTTGTGCTTTTTGTGCTTGGCGTGTGTTGTGTGTGCTTTTCCGCTTTTCCGAAGCCCTATCTGCGTTTTTCTATTGACTTGGTTTGGTATGTAGTTTGCACGCTTTCGTTAAGATATTTCACGCTTTAGTTAAGATATTTCACGCTTTAGTTAAGATATTTCACGCTTTAGTTAAGTAATTCCATGCTTTCGTCATGTTTTTTTGTTGCAAAGCTATGTCCGCGACGCGATCGCCTGAATTACGCCGCGTATCAGTGCATTTCCCATTGGTGTTGGTATTTCTTGGAATTTGCAAAAAACGCTACGCGAAAACATTGCGTTGGCCGCTGTCGTAAGCATTCGAAACACGGCGAAGATGCACCGCAGGTGAAAACCTCCCGGAAAGAGGAGGAGCAGAGTCCAGTAACCGGGAACCCAACGAGGGATACCGATCTCCACGATCAGGCCGGCATTGTTCCCAAAGTCCACCGTGCAAAACCAGTCTTTCTCCGAAAGCATCGAGCTTTCCCCTTTTTCAAAATGGCGTCGGTCGGGACGCGTCCCCTTTCTCTATCTCTCTCGCCACCCTCACCCGACCGTCGACCAGTTAGGTAGCTCTTGCGCACTGGTCTTTGTTCCAATGAATCGTTCCCTTTGCGAGCGCCCTCTTTCGGATACCTGCGTCCGGTCAATGCTTGGTAAAATTCCGTTATCAAAATTCTACGCTTCGACAGCTGATAACTTTGATGCATGTTTGGTCGAGCTAGCAGTTTTCGGAGCGCGCATGACTTTCTGGCATCGCGACACTTTATCAAAACTCTTTGAAACAACCGGAATGAAATTATTGATTGAAATCTAAATCAAAATAAAATCACTCAACAATCCGTGATTTTATCAACACCATACCGGAATTAAGACACAACAGTTTGTCGTTCCGAACTCAACAACTAAGTGAAAGATTGCACAACGTTTGCACATTCACACAACTTTCACCAAATGTTATACATAGCTTTGCGCATTAAAACCGCTAACAAATGCTTGCGCAAAATGATCAACTTTATACTTATTTATGCTCACAGCTAATTTTGCACCTGTTCGAGCACTTTCTCTTACACTTGTCGCTTAAATGTAGCTTGACACATAAAAAACGGAAACCCTGTGTACACATGAGCCTCATCAACTTTAGCAAATGTTTAAAATGTTATCAGCGTCGGCCATGTTAGTTTTAGCCAGGCATCTGTCATTTCAACGTAATGAATAAAAGGTCCGCCTGGGGGCCAGTAAGACCTTTTCTTATCCCCGATCCCTGATCTTCCTCCCTAACTTGCGGAAAAAGGTATCAGAACGAACACAATGTAGGAAATTTGCTAGACGATCTCTATTCAAAATTAAAAGGGTAATTATTAAAGAACTTGGGTGCGTTCAAAAGTTGTTCACTTTCGGAATCTCCGGGATTGAGTAGCTGCAAAGGCAGTAGCTACTTGTTTCGGAATTCTATGAGTGACTAGCTTCTAGTGACTAGCTTCTGGATGAGATGGCTGAGACCATCACTATCCAGAGACCTCGGAACGTTTCAACCTTATTAATTCAAACCGAAATTTGGGAGAACATAGAAACATACAGAACATAGACAACGAACGCACAGAGTAACACACATAACCTGACGACCGATGACACACGAAAAACGCCCGAAACACGACAACCACGCTTATAATATTGTATACGATTATAATTTGCGAAAAATATCGAAACAATCGAGCGTTTGTTCGAACGAGGATTGGAGAGGTAACATAGTTTTATGATAGATTTTAATATGTTTGTGATAGTTCCTGTTCCAGATCATTTTTTAACTTGATAAAGGGAAAAATTCCCGAAACGTTGTTACTTTTTGCTCACATTTTGTTACGAATCCAGAGACGAATATACGATACATACCTGAGAAACCCAAGAAAACTGATTCACATAATACACTTGTACCAGGTAAAAACACGATTGATCAATGTTGATGATAATGTTAGTGTCCTCTGAAGCGAAGAACTTTTTCTCCTTTTCGATCTTTTTAAAAGTTAATGTCTAAATTCGTCATCCTTTATACAACTAGTCAAAGTAAATAATGTTTGCAATTGCTGGCTTCTCCACCAATTTGCAATTTAATAATAATTTGTTTTCACTGATTTTTCATAAGGGTTTTCTCATATTCTAGTATCCTGATGAGGGACCCAATACAGGATCGAAATATAGAGCTATATGACCAATGGTTGTTTAGTTGAGTGGCACTTTATGCCAATATCCCAATTAACAAATTCAGTATATTGATTAGTACGAAAAGATAATGCCGATTGAAAAGCAACAAGATTCTAAAGAAGATAATATTTCACGAACTCCATTAATCGAAGCTAAGAAGCATAAATTTCTTGAAAAGAAGCAAAAAGGTAATGGATGGCATACAAAATCGAAAGAAATTGGCAAATTAATTTTGCGTGCTGCCGCACAATTATAATGTTGGCGGCCGCCAGTTTTTTATTCACAATATTTGTAGTGAATTTAGGTCTCTTGTATCGTGGGGTATCCGAATCACCCCCATGTATGAAATCCGATTCTTTTTAGTTTTCGAGTTATGATTTTTTTGAATTTTTGGGAATTTCCGACTTGACCAACGAATTTTTATCTTCCTAAAAAGTAAAGGATGTTTTCTTAATTTTTTTTGCAATTGAATCTTTATGATTTGTACCTTTTATGAGTAAAATAATCAGCTTCACAACTCTAATAAAAGCTGTGAAAATGTTTGTCGTGCCGACATCATGAGAAAAATCCATGTTAATATGTTAAGAATGTATGAAATAGAAAAAAATTTGTCAATACTGTTGTTTTTCAAACTTGAAAGTTAACATAGTTTTTGAATAATACCTTTTTATTTTTTCTTTGTAAATTTTATATTTTGGAAATAGAAAATTCTACAATGAACGATTGCTTATTTTGGTATGAAAGTACCACGTCACTTCTGACGTCATCGTAAAAGTGACGTGCTGCTCTCTGATTGGTTGACGAGTTACCGATGGTAATAATGGAAAAGAATAAATACCCCGTATTGCTTTGAACATTCGCATTTTAGAGGAAAACCGGATCAAACTAAAATTTGCTTAAACATTCAATTTAAAAATGCCTAAAATTTCTGGCAAAAATAAATTATCAATCCCAAGTACCAAGACCAAAACCAAAAAAGTTGACATTACAAAAGTACGTAAACGACTGCATGATGAGAAACTGAAACGGCAAGCGACCCTGCTATCCGGACTAGATTCGGATAGTGAAACTTGTAAAAAGCAAGAACCTCGCAGACAAGAACCCGAGACGAGTCAAGAAGAACAGCTGAGGACACAAATCATGGATCTCTTCGGACCGATCTCTTCCGACGAGGAGTCCGATGATGGAAATAAGGAACAAAGCGTCAAATTATCCGAGCGCAAACCCAGGCCAGAAGAACATCGTGTGTTAAAGACAGATCCTAAAATGGATGAATTATTTGAACGGTGTTTTAAACATTACGATACGTTTAAAACGTTGATGAAGAAATAAACGTTGAAATGATGACACGGTATACTTGGTATATTTTAAATGTGACGACGTTGTTTCAATCGAGATTTGTAAATATTTTGAAATTATCAATCTGTTATTTTATTCAAATTTTAGTGACAACTGTTTGAATTTTCCTAAATGGTTTCATTGGCAGAATTTTTGTACAATACGATAAATAGTTTTAAGAAAAAACGTTGAGAATGTTAACTTCTCTGAAAATATGTACAATACAACTAATGGTAATGTTTTTTTGAAAGAACGTCTTATTTCATTATTTTTGTTGAGATATTTTGCAATAAACTTTGTTAGGAAAAACAGCGATGGTAGTTTATTTTAATTGATGTTTCGCTAACTTTTCCCCGGTCAGATTTTTAGTAGACTCCGAAAATCATCCCCGAATAACTCTTGGAAAAAAAAGAACATTTGATGCGGGGGCAGTTTTTGTCAGATCGATTATCGGTTAATTGCCGTGCCGACATCATGAGAAAAATCCATGTTAATATTTTAAGAATGTATGAAATAGAAAGAATTTGTCAATACTGTTGTTTTTCAAACTTTAAAGTTAACATAGTTTTTAAATATTACCTTTTTATTTTTATTTGTAAATTTTATATTCTGGAAATAGATAATTCTTCAATAAACGATTGTTTATTTTGGTATGAAGGTACCACGTCACTGCTGACGTCATCGTAAAAGTGACGTGCTGCTCTCTGATTGGTTGACGAGTTACCGATGGTCATAATGGAAAAGAATAAATACCCCCTATTGCTTTGAACATTCGCATTTTAGAGCAAGACGGCACTAAACTAAAATTTGCTTAAACATTCGATTTAAAAATGCCTAAAATTTCTGGCAAAAATAAATTATCAATCCCAAGTACCAAGACCAAAACCAAAAAAGTTGACATTACAAAAGTACGTAAACGACTGCATGTATTGGGTTTCTAAACGCAGAAATAGCATGTCGTATCTCTATGACATTAGCGGTGACGAATTGCAGCGCTGAAAGTTTATTTTCATGTTTGAAAAGAGTCAAAAACTGTTTTCGTTCAATAATGTCGGAGTCGGATAAATACTTTAGCAATTCTGTGCATCATGTCGGATTTGCTTGAACGCTTGAATTGTGATAAATTAATTAATCGAACAGTATGCAGTAAAGAAAATCAGGCGTGTTTAAATTTGAAAAGTGTGTCAGAAAACCAACAAGTTCGTTGCAATTGTTTCATATAATTTAAAATTTTGGTTGTGAGATAATTCTATTTCTTTTTTAGATAGCACACCTTGTCGACGATTAGATAATGCAAAAAGAATGTCCACACTTTACCTTTCTTAATACGTTCAATTAAAAAATTAAGTTTATTCTGTAAAACAAGAAATTGAAATAATATCTAGCTCCGTAACTAATATATGATAGGATGATTATTAACATTTATAATTATTTTGTATGTTGACGTCAAGTTTTTTTCTTAGGAAAAAGCCTTATGTAAATATTCTCTTACCATGAATCAATTAAAGAATTCAAAACAAACATTTTAAATTAATTTCACCTATAAAATATATACCTAGTCAATGAATTTACCGACATTTCATTCTTGTATAATGTTGAATCAGTAATAAAGGCGGCCTTTAAAGAGAATGGGGCCCTGTATCTGCTAATACTGAGGCTTAAACAATTTCTGGCAGTCATTGGACTACGCGCAAATCTAATCTAAAAAACCTTATACTCACTGCATTCAGTTTTTAATCCTGATTCCAAATCTGTTTGTATTATTGTCCGGAAACGTTTAGTTCAAAAGTTATAGACATTTGAAATTTGACTAATTATTCCACTTGAGATGTATCACACCTAGTGGAGGAAGACCGAAGCTCACCCTGAACCGACTACAAAGGTAGCTGTAAGCGTGCTTTCATCAAGTGACGCCGGCGCGCGTTCTTCCTTACCGCCCTCAGCCATTTTGCTCACTTACGATCCAACCACGGAAGTGTGCGGTTGTGTTTGTTTCTCGCGTGTAATCTGCGTCTTTGTTTGTGCGGGCTTTTGGGCTTTTGGTGTGTGTGGGGGTTTTGTGCTTTCTTCTCCTTTCTGAGGAATCAGCTTCGCTTTTCTATTGACTTGGTTTGGTATGTAGTTTGCGCTACCGCGTTCCGCTCGTTAAGTTACTCCACGCTTTAGTTAAGTTATTTCATGATTTAGTTATTTTTTCTGATGCAAAGCTATGTCCGCGACGCGATCGCCTGAATTACGCCGCGTATCAGTGCATTTCCCATTGGTGTTGGTATTTCTCGGAATTTGCACAAAACGCTACGCGAAACATTACAGTAAATTGCGTTGGCCGCTGTCGTAAGCATTCGAAACACGGCGAAAATGCACCGCAGGTGAAAACCTCCCGGAAAGAGGAGGAGCAGAGTCCAGTAACCGGGAACCCAACGAGGATACCGATCGCCACGATCAGGCCAACATTGTTCCCAAAGTCCACCGTGAAAAACCAGTCTTTCTCCGAAAGCACCGAGCTTTCCCTTTTCAAAATGGCGTCGGTCGGGACGCGTCCCCTCTCGCTATCTCTCTCGCCACCCTCACCCGACCGTCGACCAGTTAGGTAGCTCTTGCGCACTGGTCTTTGTTCCAATGAATCGTTCCCTTTGCGAGCGCCCTCTTTCGGATACCTGCGTCCGGTCAATGCTTGGTAAAATTCCGTTTTCCAAAATTCAACGCTTCGACAGCTGATAACTTTGATGCATGTTTGGTCGAGCTAGCAGTTTTCGGAGCGCGCATGACTTTCTGGCATCGCGACACTTAATCAAAACTTTTTGAAACTGATTGAACAAATCTAAATCAAAATCAAATCACTCACCAATCCGTGATTTTATCAACACCATACCGGAATTAAGACACAACAGTTTGTCGTTCCGTGCTCAACAACTCAGTGAAAGATTGCACAACGTTTGCACAATCACTCAACTTTCACCGAACGTTACACATAGCTTTGCGCATTAAAACAGCTAACAAATGCTTGCGCAAATGATCAACTTTATACTCATTTATGCTCACAGTCAACTTTACATTTAAACCTGTTCGAGCACTTTTTCTTACACTTGTCGCTTAAATGTAGCTTGACACTTTAAAAAAGCGAAAACCCTCTGTACACATGAGCCTCATCAACTTTAGCAAATGTTTAAAATGTTATCAGCGTCGGCCATGTTAGTTTTAGCCAGGCATCTGTCATTTCAACGTAATGAATAAAAGGTCCGCCTGGGGCCAGTAAGACCTTTTATTATCCCCGATCCTGATCTTCCTCCTAACTTGCGGAAAAAGGTATCAAAACAAACACAAAGCGGTCGGTCCGCACCTCATGCGGCTGATCTGCCTGTCTGTTACGTGCAGTGATACACTGGAGGTCGATGTGGTCGATCATTGCCTATCTGTCGTACCCTCCTGCACCCAACGATCACATATCCGGCATCACGGTTGTTTGGTTTCGTCCAACACGGCGACCGATTTCTCACTGGAAAGACAAGCCACAATCTCGGTATGCCACTATCCTTCCTCTGTCAAGCTTCGATACTTGATCAAAAAAGATGGTCGTTGTCTCCTTACGAGGCATACTTTATCGTTTTTTTGAAAAAAACAAAGAAAAACACACAATTGATGTACTTTGAAACTGTCAAAATCTCAAGCCTTAAAGAGCGCCTTGAGGAGAGCGCCACAGGCGCGCATGATGTGCAGATGCGCTGAAATTCTAATCATCTTCATATATCTCACCTCAGCTAATGCATGTTGTAAATTTCATATTATTTGCATACTTCCTTCAGGAGTGTTGCATTTATAGTAGCCAGCAGTTATAAACGAATGCGATTAATATATAACCTCTTTTGAAGTAACATCTGGCAACGTTCATATACGCATGTCAACCAGCCGTTTGTTTAGAGAAGCAGTTTATCAGCTTGTGACCGAACGGACTCCGGTAGAGGTCGCCAGGCGCGATCCACAGAGATTTGCGTGTCAGAACACGGCGCATGACCGGAGTGAGCAACAACTTGGATCAGTACTTGATTCTCCAACCGTCGAACGGAATGGACGTATCAAAAGAGAGCTCTCGTGCGCAGAAAGACAAACAATTGAAAACAATGTGTGGTTTTTTTGTTGCTACGAACAAGTAATCTGTTTATATTTAAAGGAATCCTCTTTGTAAGGTATATGAAGCCGGTATTTTATTGCAACACTACTGGTTATTGCTATCATGCTGTACATATGTATTTTCCATTCTCGTCCGAAATTCAATTACACCCGCGGACTACATACTATACACACACACCGTCACTTCGCGCTAGAATGTTCCTGCAAAACTCGGAGCCTCGCCGTGAGAAACAATGATTTCTTTCAAAAACGCCAAACGGACAAACGTATCAAAATTTAAAAACCATTTCCATTTTAACACGAGATCGTAGCGTTGAGCCATCCATGCCAAGTTTTAGGCCTCCAGGCTTTATGCTCCAGATACTTACTCCGCTGACTCTCAAGCATCGACTTTACCCTAAAGCTAAAACACTAACATTGAAATTCTGATGCGATGCTTTTGGTTCAACAACCGGCATTTGACACTACATCATTGTTTCTGTCAGAGCCAGTTTTCCCGGAATCATTCGAAACACATCTACAAAACACAGGGGATTTCAAGTGAACGGGGAACGGAGTTTGTATCCGTACGGGCAACAATAGAACGGAGTTTCCAATTTGAATAAACGAGCTCAGGATAAATACCAGTGTATCATTTTCCCTCAACCATTTGCAACTAATCACTTTCATCTTCAGAGCGGCAAGGTGCTAAAATTCTGTCTGTTTTAGATGTTTTTCTTATTGACCTGATTTTCCGAAAGTTAAAACTCCTGATTTGCGTATCTCAAATTTGAAAGCTCACAAACGTAGGTAAAAGTTTGTACCTGACGATCACCAGGCCATTGCTTTCTAAATTCGGAACCTGGGGGGCGTCGGCCTCTTTGCATGACAACCAATCCGGTGTTTGGACTTGGTTAGGCCCACATACGAGTGTCTGTGTCTCTGTGGGTTTGTCTGGAGTACCTTCTGACCGGATGCTTGCAAGTGAGGTTACGGAACGTTTCAAGCTTGAGATGTATCACACCTAGTGGAGGAAGACCGAAGCTCACCCTGAGGCGAATACAAAGGTAGCTGTAAGCGTGCTTTCATCAAGTGACGCCGGCGCGCGTTCTTTCTTACCACCCTCAGCCATTTTGCTCACTCACGGTTCAACCACGGAAGTGTGCGGTTGTGTTTGTTTCTTGCGTGGAATCTGCGTCTTTGTTTGTGCGGGCTTTTGGGCTTTTTGGTGCTTTTGTGTGGGGGTTTTGTGCTTTCTCCTCCTTTCTGAGGAACCAGCTTCGTTTTCCTATTGACTTGGTTTGGTATGTAATTTGCACGCTTGTTAGATGGAACGCTACCGCGTCATCCGCTTTGCGTCCTTTGTCTATTTCACGCTTTAGTTAAGTTATCTCATGATTTAGTTAATTTATTTGATGCAAAGCTATGTCCGCGACGCGATCGCCTGAATTACGCCGCGTATCAGTGCATTTCCCATTGGTGTTGGTATGTCTAGGAATTTGCACAAAACGTTACGAGAAACATTACTGTAAATTGCGTTGGCCGCTGTCGTAAGCATTTGGAACACGGCGAAAATGCACCGCAGGTGAAAACCTCCCGGGAGGAGGAGCAGAGTCCAGTAACCGGGAACCCAACGAGGGAAACCGATCGCCACGATCAGGCCAACATTGTTCCCAAAGTCCACCGTGAAAAACCAGTCTTTCTCCGAAAACACCGAGCTTTCCC
The DNA here is from genome assembly GCA_020654155.1 of Novius pumilus. NCBI lineage: Eukaryota > Metazoa > Arthropoda > Insecta > Coleoptera > Coccinellidae > Novius > Novius pumilus. The sequence continues at coordinate 56,043 of JAIFOV010000575.1, read as the reverse complement.
CTTTCTCAAAATGGCGTCGGTCGGGACGCGTCCCCTCTCGCTATCTCTCTCGCCACCCTCACCCGACCGTCGACCAGTTAGGTAGCTCTTGCGCACTGGTCTTTGTTCCGATGAATCGTTCCCCTTTGCGAGCGCCCTCTTTCGGATACCTGCGTCCGGTCAATGCTTGGCAAAATTCCGTTCTCAAAATTCAACGTTTCGACAGCTGATAACTTTGATGCACGTTTGGTCGAGCTAGCAGTTTTCGGAGCGCGCATGACTTTCTGGCATCGCGACACTTTATCAAAACTCTTTGAAACAACTGAAATGAAATTATTGATTGAACAAATCAAAATCAAATCACTCACCAATTCATGATTTTATCAACACCATACCGGAATTAAGACACAACAGTTTGTCGTTCCGTGCTCAACAACTCAGTGAAAGATTGCACAACGTTTGCACAATCACTCAACTTTCACCGAACGTTACGCATAGCTTTGCGCATTAAAACAGCTAACAAATGCTTGCGCAATATGATCAACTTTACATTTATTTATGCTCACAGCTAACTTTGTATTCAAACCTGTTCGAGCACTTATTACACTTGTCGCTTAAATGTAGCTTGACATTTAAAAACGGAAACCCTCTCTACACATGAGCCTCATGAACTTTAGCAAATGTTTATAATGTTTATCAGCGTCGGCCATGTTAGTTTTAGCCAGGCATCTGTCATTTCCACGTAATAAATAAAAGATCCGCCTGAGGGCCAATAAGACCTTTTATTATCCCCGATCCCTGATCTTCCTCCCTAACTTGCGGAAAAAATTATCAAAACTAAACACAACGTAGGAAATTTTCTAGATGATCACATTTCAAAGCCAAAATTAATATTAAAGAACCTGGGTGCGTTCGAAAGTTATTCACTTTCGGAATCTCCGGGATAGAGTAGCTGCAAAGGCAGTAGCTACTTGTTTCGGTGTTCTATGAGTGACTAGCTTCTGGATGAGATGGCTGAGACCATCGCTATCCAGAGACCTTGGAACGTTTCAAGCTATCTGAACATTGAGACGAATAGTTCAAATTTCCGTTGATCAAGCGCGGGAATGCAAAGACGTTGATTTATGCGCAGAGTGGAATCACTCGATTTCGAAAATCCAGAGCCGGCATCAGGACATAAGGAGTTAGGTAGCGAATATGTAAATTTTTATCAATGACGGATTTAAAACAAATCCTGGTGAGTGGGCTGCATGTCAGGAAATATAATGGTGGCAAACCCATAACCGATTATTCAAAGAAAATGCTCTAGGGCAGCGTTTCCCAAATTATGTTCGCGAGGCCGCCGTAGAAAAATGTTTTTTTATCAAGTGGGTCGCGAAAGATGTTTTTGAAATATCGTACAAAAATTTGGGAAAACCTCACTTTTGAAACAGGACAACTTCCTCGGGTCTGAGGGGGGCACAGTTACTGCTGGTTTTAAATAAGTAATTGTTGAGGCCGATACTGGATGTAAATCCATGTTTAATTAATCAAGTGAAGAATTAACGATTTACACAATTTAAATTGAGTAAATCGTCAAATCATCAGTTGATTCATTATTACTAATTATTTGTAAAGTCGCTTAAAAAAAAACGACGATTTCCGCCTTTGGTTGGAATATTCGTAATATCTCTATATAAAACTATTTGTTCATTGATTCAGATGTTCACAAATGTTACCTAATACTAATTTATGCAATAGATTCCATTTTTCGCTTTAAAATAAGCTGAAGCAATTATTATCCAGTTCCATATCAAGGATTCGGGGGCGGCGATAAATTCTAATCCGTCGGCTTCTTTGAAACCGTAGTGCGGTACCGCGATTTCTGAGAAGCTCGACCTCCGGGCTCGCATTTTTCGAGCCTGCAATAATAAAAAACATTTGCTCCAATAAACAAATTCGAAATCCCCCAAACATTCAACGGTTTTGAATAGATACACGTACAGAACACGGATATTGTTCCGTTCAGTTTGTATTTCGTCGTCAGTGAAAACACAGCGTAAGAATTTCAAATTGAATAATGATAATTAATTTAATAATTCGTTCTTCCACATTTTTTCAGTATGTTGAATTCAGCTTGTTTGAAATGGAACTCCCGCAGGCTTCCGACACCTTCCAATGAACGGGAATGGTGTTTGGAACAAGGCCTGATTCCCGGAAATCACCCGAACTGTTCGACCCATCGCGCACCTATGAAACTCTACATTAATAGCCAACATGGCTTAAGTCGTTTTATGTGCTCAAAAGCCAGGTGCGGAAAACAGAAATCAGTTGCCTCTGGAACTTGGATGAGTTATGCCAAACTTCGTCCATTCCAGATCGTGCAACTGATGTATGGTTTCGCGCACGACTGGTCTTTTGAGATGGTACGAATTGAGTGCTGCGATCTGGATCTCCCAGATCGCACTCTTCTTGGTCAGGAAACAATAGTAGCCTGGTAAGACGTATTAAAATTACTGTTCAATCAAATTTAATACCTATATGTTTTTCAGGAATCAGTATTGTCGGGAAATGGTTGTCGACCAGTTCCTCACTGAACAGGCTGTTGTCAGACTTGGGGGACCGGGAAAGATTGTCCAGATCGACGAGGCGAAATTCGGCCGCCGGAAGTACAACCGCGGCCGAATTATCGAAGGCCATTGGGTCTTGGTCCTTATTGAGGACGGCCGTGATGATGTCATCATGGTCGTCGTCGCCTCAAGGGACGTTGGTACGCTCATACCTATAATTGAGCAGTATGTGCTACCAGGTAAAATGAACTATGTTTCTTATGTTTATTTGAAATTTCCTCAAAAGAAATTATAATTTCATGTTTCTTATCACAACGTGTCTCATTCTAGGAACGGAGATCCACACTGACGCCTGGGCATCTTACAATGCTCTAGCCTTAAGTGGTCACGGCTACATCCACAGAGTCGTGAACCACAGCGATCTAGAGCATCGCTTTGTCTGTAAGTTTCAAACGGAAATTCCTAATGTTTTCTAAGTTTTTCTTTCATGGCAGCTGCGGATGGTTTGCGGCGCGGTAGAGAGCGACGTGGCGTCAGCAGGTGCATGAGTGTGCCGAACAGTTCGCCGATTCTCTCATCGAATACTTGTGGCGAAGGCGTATACGCCTACGCCACCAGGATCCGATGGAAGAACTTCTAAACGCAGTTCGGTCCCAGTATGGGGATTTCCGAACTGCCGTTTAGAAAAAACTGTCCTTTTCAGGGCAAGGCCTAATGATAACCAAACAAAATAAAACAAAATCAGTTGCAAAACTGATTTCTTTTTTATTTTCTTTGTATTGAAGGTCTGGAGAGTGAGTCTGGCCGCCTTCACGTGGTGCTCTCTGTCAATGCTAATTAGCTAGCTAAACGGCCAGTAAGCGAATAAAAATTCATTTACTTCAACATATACCTGAAAAACAGTCACAAAATGAGCTTTTTTGATATTGAATAAGAAAATAAGTTAGCCCCCTTTTAATTCAACATCTCTGACAATCGAAGTCTTGTTCTCTATTACAAACAATTAAAATTTTAACACTTTCATTCACTTGAAGAATTATTATAAAGAAATTGAATTTTTGTTTACAGTGAAATCTGAATCGTTTTTACGTACAAAAAACATATTTCATTCTAAAATCATCATAATTACTCCCCAGCAATTCTGGTTCATAATCATCATGTCAAAGTAGTATTAATCAGAAAAAGTATTTTCTACACGATTTTTCCGAAAATATTCACAATTATTATAATTCTATGATAAATCACTTTTTTGGGTATGCACTCTAAAATGTGACAATATTTTTTTATGTAATATTTCTATACCAACTCGTCATGAACTGTATGATATGACATTTTTTAAAGTAATTTAAATACACTCAAACCTTTCAAAATATTTATTTTTCATCTTGAAATATTCCTATACTATTTTAAATCCGTCATTGATAAAAATTTATATATTCGCTACCTAACTCCTTATGTCCTGATGCCGGCTCTGGATTTTCGAAATCGAGTGATTCGACTCTGCGCATAAATCAACGTCTTTGCATTCCCGCGCTTTATCAACGGAAATTTGAACTATTCGTCTCAATGTTCAGATAGCTGATAAACTGCTTCTCTAAACAAACGGCTGGTTGACATGTATAAGGAACGTTGCCAGATGTTACTTCAAAAGAGGTTATATGACAATCGCATTCGTTTATATATTGAACGGCCAACATTACAAATTCACTAGAACTGACTAATAATTGCTTCAGCTTATTTTAAAGCGAAAAATGGAATCTATTGCATAAATTCGTATTAGGTAACATTTGTGACATCTGAATCAATAGGTAAATAGGTTTTATATAGAGATATTACGAATATTCCAACCAAAGGCGGAAATCGTCGTTTTTTTTAGGCGACTTTAGATAATTAGTAGTAATGAATCAACTGATGATTTGACGATTTACTCAATTTAAATTGTGTAAATCGTTAATTCTTCACTTGATTAATTGAACATGGATTTACATCCAGTATCGGCCTCAACAATTACTTATTTAAAACCAGCAGTAACTATGCCCCCCTCAGACCCGAGGAAGTTGTCCTGTTTCAAAAGTGAGGTTTTCCCAAATTTTTGTACGATATTTCAAAAACATCTTTCGCGACCCACTTGATAATAAAACATTTTTCTACGGCGGCCTCGCGAACATAATTTGGGAAACGCTGCCCTAGAGCATTTTCTTTGAATAATCGGTTATGGGTTTGCCACCATTATATTTCCTGACATGCAGCCCACTCACCAGAATTTGTTTTAAATCCGTCATTGATAAAAATTTACATATTCGCTACCTAACTCCTTATGTCCTGATGCCGGCTCTGGATTTTCGAAATCGAGTGATTCAACTCTGCGCATAAATCAACGTCTTTGCATTCCCGCGCTTGATCAACGGAAATTTGAACTATTCGTCTCAATGTTGAGATGTATCACACCTAGTGGAGCTGTAAGCGTACAGCTCCCTTTGTAGTCGGCTCAGGGTGAGCTTCGGTCTCCCTCACTTGATGAAAGCACGCTTGCTTTCATCAAGTGACGCCGGCGCGCGCTCTTCCTTACCGCCCTCAGCCATTTTGCTCATTCACGATTCAACCATGACGAAAGGAAACCAGGTGTGTGCATGCGCATTTCTCCATCTCACAATTCGGTTGTTTTTTGTCGTACATCGTACGAAACTGACGTCACACGTTTAGCAAATTTACGCGGGAATTTTGAAATGCATTACGTTGAAACGAACAACGCTTTTTCAAGCAGATCAAATGACTGAGCGCCAAATGGGATTTCTACAACGTTGTCGGATTGTAATGTAATTGCGATTGAACCAAATCAAGAAAGCGGCTATGAAGGATTTGTCTATGCGGTTTACAAATGAAATCATTGGATAACACAACGAATCGTAAGTTGTGATAACACCGCATCCAGTGACGTCATCTTCGTACTGCGCGAATTAGGACGATTTTTTTCGGAGCGCGCATGACTTTCTGGCATCGCGACACTTAATCAAAACTCTTATTACTTATTGAACAAATCTAAATCAAAATCAAATCACTCAACAATCCGTGATTTTATCAACACCATACCGGAATTAAGACACAACAGTTTGTCGTTCCGAACTCAACAACTAAGTGAAAGATTGCACGACGTTTGCACATTCACACAACTTTCACCAAATGTTATACATAGCTCTGCGCATTAAAACAGCTAACAAATGCTTGCGTAAAATGATCAACTTTATACTATTTATGCTCACAGTCAACTTTACATGCAAACCTGTTCGAGCACTTTTTCTTACACTTGTCGCTTAAATGTAGCTTGACACTTAAAAAAACGGAAACCCTCTGTACACATGAGCCTCATCAACTTTAGCAAATGTTTAAAATGTTATCAGCGTCGGCCATGTTAGTTTTAGCCAGGCATCTGTCATTTCAAAGAAATGAATAAAAGGTCCGCCTGGGGGCCAGTAAGACCTTTTATTATCCCCGATCCCTGATCTTTCTCCCTAACTTGCGGAAAAAGGTATTAAAAAAAGAACACAACGTAGGAAATTTGCTAGATGATCACACTTCAAAATTAAAAGGGTAATTATTTTCCAGATATCGGAACGTTTCAATGTTCAGATAGCTGATAAACTGCTTCTCTAAACAAACGGCTGGTTGACATGTATAAGGAACGTTGCCAGATGTTACTTCAAAAGAGGTTATATGACAATCGCATTCGTTTATATATTGAACGGCCAACATTACAAATTCACTAGAACTGACCGCATTTCAGTACATATGGCAACACTGCAGAAGCAAATCCATCCAAGTGAAATCAGCTGTTGCATTCGTACCCGCCGACCGCGACGATAGTAGGTCGGGACAGTGGGAATAATTAGTCAAATTTCAAATGTCTATAACTTTTGAACTAAACGTTTCCGGACAATAATACAAACAGATTTGGAATCAGGATTAAAAACTGAATGCAGTGAGTATAAGGTTTTTAGATTAGATTTTAGCAGATTGCAATTGCAATTGCAATGACTGCCCAATTTCTATTTTTCTAAAACAATTTCAACAATATACTTCTTCAATATGTATCTAAAATTTAAAAATCCTCTATTTGATCCATATTTTTTTTTTTCTAGATAGAGTTCAAAGTAGCGTCCCTTGGAGATTCGAGTTAGAAAAGCTCCACTGTATTTGTACTTTTGCCAAACCAAAGTCGTTCCGAATAATCAGCAGTCCAAAGTTATAACTATGTATTTCCACAGTACACTTACCTTAATTAGAAGAGTTTGATTGTTGGTTGTCGCAAGTTGATTCCATTTTCAATTTTGACATCGCCAGTTTTGTTGCAGTAGGAGTACCAGTTTCATTTTATCCCTCCAGCAGTCTTCTGTAGTGTGGTTGTTTCTTCCATATCCTACGCAGCAGCCATCAATTAGTAATTTAAAAAAATATGTACTGATGTCTATATGTTTTGCACTTACTTATTAACGTCATCGAGGAGAAATTAGATGCCGTGTATATGTCGAGGTTGATCCCTGGGAAAAATTGTTCCATGTGAGGTTAGGTTACCATGTGGTTGAATTTCCGGTTATTTATTGATTTGAATCTTCGTCTCCAATTTGCTGTCACTTTAAAGATTAATGAGTGAAGATAGTCGATTGATGTAATATTTAATTTGCGTAATCGATAAATTTTACACATTTGTTAACATTTCGCAAGTAACTGAAAGCGGCACAAAACAACTGAAGAAAGCGGGAAAGCTTCGAGCACAGAACACATAAAAGAGTGTTGGGAGTGTTGGACATTCTGGACTGAGAAAAATTAAAACTTGAAAGGCATCTAGTCTGACAATGATAACATGCCACAGAGCCAAAAAGATGAAACGACGGAAAAAACTGGCATCTGTTTCATGGATGACAAAGCATTTATGACAGAGCCTTTAATAATTATTTCATTGACAGTCCAGAATGTCAGTGATATCAATAAGAACTGCTCCTTAAAAATTATATAAAAGTTAAAATAAAATAATGTATAACGAAGATGAAAAAATATAACGATGCAAATGTATAGGTTCAGTTTTTCTGGTACTTCAGTACATGACCCATCTGCACACCTCATACAACAGAGCAAAAGTGTATTTTTCGAATTCCCTCCCGGTTAATCATATTATAAAGAATGTATTACAGTTAATATTAGAATGGAGTGTAATTACAACGAACGTTGTTCTAATGTAAAATCTTACCATCTTCAATGTAGCAGGCAGTTCAATTACCCGTTGAATTTTTCAAATCCTTCTGAAATAAAAACTTTTACAGAAAATAAATAACGGTTACACTCCCAACCATAGAAGAAAATTTCCTTTTTTTTACCCTGAAGTGCCGTTTACAGTGGGGAATGGGGAGGGATGGTAGTGTGTAAAGCTCCGTTTACACAGGGTAACATGGGAGTACTGTAGTGCGTAAGAAAGTTAAGCGCATGATTTTTAAATGGGAGCGTTTTCATAGCATTGTAAACGGTTTGAAATGACTTTCGTTGTGGAAAAGCTAGCCAGCTTTTGATTTTTACCGTTGACTAATTATGAGTCAATGATTTTAACACGGCTCGAAATACAACCACCAATCAGAAAGACGAATTTCAAAAGTTAAATATTAGAGGTTAAAAACCGTTGCATTTACTTCGAATTAAATATAATGTAAATATGAAACATATAATATAGTTGTTATTATTATCATTTATTACAATTTTTGCGGATCTTTTATCTAAGAAAATAGAGAGGAGAAATTAAAAAGACAGCAACGTCGTTATTATCTGTTTCAATAACTTGTTATAGCAGATAAACAGAAAGGAAGGTAATATTGTTAATAAAATATTCGGTTTGGTTTATATATTGTGCATTTCATGGTTGAGACGCGATGCTCGGCAAATTGACGCATAAAATACACGAACGTAAACACAGTCTTACACTGCTCCTACCACCTACCATACACCGCTCTTACACACTACCTTACCCCTACGCCACTTTACTTGACTTAAAGGCATGTTTAGAATTTTTCACGAACCAAGTTAGGAAAAGTAACAAACAATTTTGCTAGTTCCGTTACTACCTTTGAACAATGTTAGTCTATGCACTCAGTGTTTTAGAAATCAATCATTGACGTCATCATTGGTTTTCCATCTTCATCAGTGAGTTTCACAAAAAGTAAACACAGAATCTTGTTGCTGTCACTTTTGACAACTGTCTTCTAATTGAACTGTCACCCTTATTATAAAATCGTCTTGTCAGGCAAAAATTTTACTTGAACAATATTTAAACCCAGTGATATTTTTTTAAAACAACTTCCCGCTTTACGAGTCAAAATAAATCGTTTTATCAACCGAAATAAAAAATTCAGATTGTATTTTTTCTGCTGGCTCGCACAAATGAAGGTTATCTGAAACGTGTTAATCGAAACCGAGGATCATCGAACCCGTCGAAATGAGCAAAAAGAAACGCCAGGGCGATCCGAACAACGATGAGTCGACCGAAAGTTGCGACGAAAATCAGAATAATGTGATCGAGTGTGTTCACATCAACAAATCCGTGGACTTGACGAGAGTCAGAAAATCCTTGATCCGATCCAGCTTCTTGAAAGAATGTGAGGAATGCAAGAACACACCGCCACCACCCGAATTGGAGGACCAAGACAACCAAATGGAGTTGGAATTCGATGCATCTTTATGGATGTGCCTGAAATGCGGTAATCAGGCGTGCGGTCGCTCGAAAAACAGACACGCCTTAAAGCATTACGAGACCCCACATTCGGATAAACATTCGTTATGCGTGAATACCACGATATGGAGCGTCTGGTGTTACGAATGCAATGAGGAAATCAATATAACCTGTAAGAAAAAACTATTGGAGGCTGTGGAAGTGTTGAGGAAAATGTACGAGTCTGCAAGAGCAAATGAAAGTGCCGCCGCAGCAGCTAGGGTATGAAATGCCTATTTAAAACCTACAATCAAGTTGCATGGATTATCTGTCAAAGTGTGGTTATATTATTTGAGCTTTCTCACAAATGAGCATGTTTATCACTGCTTTGCGTAGTATTTTGTTGAAAGTTCTTGAAGTATGGAGTTTATACAGCAAGCTTTTAAGTTTAAATCTCATTTTTGCAGTGTTTGGAAATTATACCACTTCCCATGCCTGTGGCAACCGATCATTCTTGCAATAATAGATCGCCGTTGGATTATCTGCCTCGAGCAAGGGGTTTATCCAACTTAGGCAATACATGTTTTTTCAATTCAGTAATGCAATGTCTCGGTCAAACGCCGTATCTCTTGGATCTACTTAAAGAAGGGGCAGATAACGGTCAACCTGTCAGTCTGCCTGGTGGTAAATTGAATCCAGCGGATAAGAATTCTCCAGAAATGGAGCCAATTGAAGGTGAGCGAATCGAAGGTAAATGATTGTTTGCTAAAATTAGAATCACATTTCAGGACATTTGGGTAAGTGGAGAATATTGACGAACGTTTTGGCGGACACGCTGAGCGAGTTACAAAATGGCAGAGCGGAAGTTTTCGTACCGCGCATGTTGTTGGCGAGACTGACCACAAGAATGCCACAATTCGGCGGCGGCGACCAGCACGATTCTCACGAATTGTTACGGCATCTATTGGAGGCGGTGCGAGAGGAGGAGATCAAAAGATACCAAAATCTAATCTTAGAGAAAAAAGGTAACTAATTTGAGTGCAGATGAAGGTTTAGTTCATTTTGACACATGATGTAGTAGTTGCCAAAGTAATCGAACAATTGTGGGAATGTAGGCTTTGCAGGACTCAAAGGCGCCGATCCTGAAACGGAATCTGTCGAGGTTAAAAAGATGGTCAAATTTTATGCTCAGCAAGCGGAGGCGTTGCTTCCTACCGAACAGGTCTTCCGAGGCGTTCTGGTCAGCACGCTCCAGTGCCAAGAATGCGGTCATACGTCGCACCGCGATGAAATTTTTCTGGATTTAAGGTAGATTCACACTTGACCTATCGCAACGAGTGTACCAAAAACGTATTTGTAGATTATCATCACAAAAATTATTAATAATTGTGAAAGAACTGTAGCTCAAACCACAGATAACCACTACTAATCTATTGTCTATTTCTACATTTTTCTCTGGTTTTTCAGTTTGCCAGTGGCAGAGAAACAGGTGCCGCCGATACTGCGTCGCAAGGCGGACGAGATCGACGACAAACCGTCCAAACATCAAACGAAAAAGGAGAAACGCGCGGAGCGAAAAAAGCGCAAGCAACAGCGGTCGCAACGTAGCGTGCTGCTCTTAAATTCAAACGACGACGAATTAGCGGCCGCGCCGACGGTCGACAAGTCGGACAGCGAATCTGACGCGGACGTCGAGGACAACGTCGAAGATTCCGGTAACAACGAACGAACGATCAAAGGAGTCGAGTCCGGTTACAATTCCGACAAAGTATGCAACAGCAGTCCGGATTCGAATAATCGAGGCGGTTCTCCGGTGGACGACAGCGGCGTGCCTAGTCCCGCTGTTGGAATGCTGAACGTTTCTTCCGCCAGTCTGGATAAGAACGGTTCGTCGTCGTCCATCGAAACAAATTACGCGGACATGGGCAGTCCCATTTGCGGTCGCAATAGTCCAGTCGAGGAAGAGTGCGTTCCTCTCCTCAATCGTTTTATCGATTATTAACCATTTCAATTGCAGCATGCCGGATTACGAACGGCCCGCGTCTCGGTTGTCGTTCAGGAACAATCGAAGTACCGATCTGAAGGTCGATCTGGAGAAATTGATCCTTAACGATGGCGATACGAACAAGACAAACTATTTGGGTCAAGACGTCGAAGGCGCTCTCATGCCTAGCGAAGAGGATGAGAAGGTGAGATCGTATACTCCGAACATTGGGAATTATACTAAAAACTAAGACACAGAGCATTAAATGAATTTATAAAAATTAATTTCAGATGGAAGAAGTCGATGAACTCGAAGACGAACAAGCATGGACGAGCACCTTTTCGACAAAGTACCACTGCGAGGAAGGCGAATGTTCCGTGCAATCCTGTTTGAACCAGTTCACTGCATGGGAATTATTGAACGGTTACAACAAAGTGGCCTGCGAACTGTGCACGAAAAGACATGGCGGTCCAGAGAACAAAACTCAATACAACAATGCGACCAAACAATTGCTCATTTATAATCCCCCAGCCGTTTTGATTTTGCACCTAAAGCGATTCCAGGTAATTTTCATCCTAATTTGCGATATGTGTAGTTTAATAACGGTTCAAATTTCAGGTGTACCGATATCGATCAGCCAAAATGTCAAAATATGTTAAGTTTCCTACCGTGTTGAACGTCGCACCGTTTTGTTCGAAACGATCAAGAAATCTTCCAACTTTCGACGAAGGACAAAGGGAGATTTTGTATTCGTTATATGGAGTCGTAGAGCATTCTGGGTCCATACACGGAGGTCATTATGTAGCCTATGTGAAAGTTAGAGCGAAGCTCGACCAGTCGAGTTACAGGTGGAATTTCCTGCCGAAGAATCAGGGTATCAAAAGGGATAAAACGGTTACAGAGCCCGAGATTCCTTCAGGAAAGTGGTACTATATTAGCGATTCGCACGTATCCGAAGTGTCTGAATCGAAGGTATTGGAAGCTCAGGCTTACCTTTTGTTCTATGAAAGGGTTCTGTGAATGTATCTTATAGGTAATTTATTTCGGCGTAGAATTCTTGATTAAAGCAATTACGTTGCAATTAAACGATAGGGATAATTTTCGATGTGGTGAGGTGACAATTCGCCACGTTTATACAAAATAAATCTGTGTTGTCATATTGGAATACTCTGTTGTGCATGCGTATGGTTTATTTGGTCTTTCAATCTATAGGAGAATAAATTTACAAATTGGAAAATATTTTATTTACATACTTTAAACAACAGTCTTATAAAAAAGTTGAGGGGCAGTTTACATCATTTAACTTTTTGATCTGGTTTTGTTGAAGAGGTTTAAATATTTTCCTCTCGTTATCTCTTTGCCTTCCTCGACTCCCAGCTGATATGCGATATCATGCAGTTGTTTCACCTTCAGGATCAACTCCGCGGTTGGAAGAGATGCCAAATCTGAAAAATAAAACGAAATTTTAAGGATTCTAAATTGGTAGCTCTTCCTGAAATATTTGAAAATATTGCTCAGCAATTTTGTGGATTGTTATGAATATGTTTCGTCCACCACTAACAATAATAATAATAATAATATTTATTCATCAATAGGATTTCCTAATATATATAACAAATTAAATTTAAATCAATTAATAAACAATACTCAATTGAATATTTTTTACAAATCAATAATATATAAGTGGATATCTCCCTAATTGCAAAATATCAACATTCAAAAAAAAATACATAATTACCCAAAAATAAAACACAAATATTATTATCTACCTCTAATCCAAATAACCTTAAATACAATTAAGTTTACAGAAAAAAGAACTAAAGACTTTATGCAGATCTAATCCGAAGAAACTCTGACACTTTTCTCCTAAACAGTTTAACCGATGAACAATTTTTTATCTCTGCCGGTAATTGGTTGTACACCTTTATACCTCTGTACCAAAGAAATTTTTGTGTACCAGTTAATGTACAACGAGGCAAATCAAATGTATCGGAAGACCTTGTAGGATAATCATGAACTTGACTCCTATACACCAAAAATTCACTTAAGTATGAGGGTAAAATACCCTTAGGCCTTCTTTCACCAGAAGTCAGTTAATGTACCTGACAGTTAAAACCAGTTTTTGCATTGAAATATTTCGACTATCGGAACGATAAACTCTAACCGAGCGGTATTAGTGTTGGTGAAAGACGCCCTTAGAAACCTTAAATATGAAAAGCATCGTAATAAGCCTTATTCTCCTTTCCACCGCAAACCACTGCAAGCTGTCCAGCATGAAAGAGACTCGTGTATATCTGCTGCATCTCAAAATAACACGCATTGCTCTGTTCTGTAGCTTCTGCAATTCTGCCAATCTAGCAGCACCAAGGGAGTTTAACAAGCTGGCACAATAGTCAAAGTGGGGTTGAATTATACAATTGAATACCGTGATTCGTGCATACTTTGATAGGTTTGCAGACACCCTTGTGAAAAAATATAATTTCTTCGAGATTTTCTTTTTAATGAATTGAAAATGGCCATCCAATGACAAAGTCGAATCTAACATAAATCCCAAATACTTAAACTCTTTAACTAAGTCTATCACCTCATCCTTCAATCTGTGTGCAAAATTGCTTTCGTCCAACATTGATAGTTTATATCTAGTAGACACGATCATTCTCTTGGTTTTATTAACATTAATAATTAGGCCATTCAAATTGAAATATTCTTCTACAATTTTCAGAACATCATTCATCCGATTAATAGCTCTATTTATGTCTGTATCATGTACTGATAGCAAAGTATCATCTGCAAACAGATTTATGAAGTCACATTGCTGATCAAGCCCTATATCATTAATATAAAGGAGGAACAAGATAGGTCCCAATATACTTCCTTGTGGAACACCATATTTAGTTGTCTTTTCCGAGGAAAACTTATTATTAATTTTTGTAACCTGTGTTCTCCCATCTAAATAATCTTCAAACGATTTCAAAACAATGCCACCTATCCCAACTTTCCTAATTTTTTGCAATAATTTTTTACGGTCAACTGTCTCAAATGCTCTTTTGAGATCCAAAAATACTACGACAATGTACTGCCCATTATCTATACTCCGCGACCAAACCAAAATGGTCAGATGTAATGCCGATTCACAGGAATGACCTTTCCTGAAACCAGATTGATTAGACATAATCACATTATTAGCATTCAAGAATTCAATTAGTTGATTATAGACGCACTTTTCAATAATTTTTTCAATACATGGTAACGTGTTTATGGGCCTGATATCCTTTGCTTTTTTTGACTTTGGAACTTTGGGAATAGGGGTCAAAATACTTTTTTTCAGCTCTACCGGAATTTTGCCATTTTCAAAAGAGACGTTAATGAGATGTAACAACATATGACCTATAGTGCCATACGTATTCTTGATAAATTTATTATTGATTACCTCATTTCCGCCACGTCCAATCCAAATGATCCAAATGATCGTTATGAAGTACAGAGAAAGTCAAAAGCAAAATTCATAAAACTTCAAAAACTCGCTTCAATTCTCACAAATTTGAATATTTTTGATCTTCCGAAAACATTGAAAAAATCGACGGAAAATTCTATATGAATCTTAAATGTTGTAAGAAATTTTGACAATGATTAGCCACATCCAGCGATTTTTTTCAAAAGTTATAATCAATCGTAATACTAGAAAAATTTTTAACAGAATCAATAAAAATTTGCAAGTTTCCCGAATGTTTTTTAGCTTTAAATGGGATTATAAATTCATTCAAACCTGCATGATGATCGTAAAGTGTACCTACCATCACGATTCTGATTGGAAGATGTTCTATTGTAGATTACAATAAGCATAAAATGGCATTTCATTTTTAAAACGAATTGAAATAAAATTACGAATTACTACAGTAATTTGTATTTCAAAAAATTTTATTACAAATTATTTGACTATTTTGTAGTTGTACAAATTACTTTAGTAATTTGTTTTAAAATTTCTCAAAATGCAAATTACTATATTTATGTGTAATGTTGCTACTCTAATTTGTAAAGTAATTTATTAATACATAAATGACTTCGAAAGCTGAATTATTCAAGTAATTTGTATTTCGATAAACGCTATTACAAATTACTAAAGCCCGGATGTTAGGCAAAATGCCATAAAATGCCTATTTTCGTATTTTCTGTCTATTTTGCCTAAAATGGGATTTTATGACTTATTTCGCCTATTTCGAACAATTTATGATAGTATAAAGTGGGAAACCCTAAGATCTCAGGTAGGCAGGATTGGTACATAGACAAGAGATAGTTCCCTTTTTCTAGGAATTGATACAACAACTGTTACTGATGGGAAAACCTAAAACCAGATACCTATAGGTATAAATATATCGTAATACCCATTTCCGTTCAGTTGTTTTTCACCATTCGCCCATTCGGTTCAACTTATCGCCAGCCAATATGCCTAAAGTCAGAGCATCCGAGCAAACAAAATTGAATAAATTAATACTTGAATTCGGTAAAGACGTTTTCAGTAGTGACGGTTCTGTGTTATTCTGCAAAATATGTGACTGTAAAGTGAATTTTGAGAAGAAGTATTTTGTATCCCAGCACCTTTCAACAGTGAAACATAAAAATGCTGCTTCGAAAAATTGCGATAGTAAAAAACGTGTCTGCTTCCGAATTTCGGCGTTATATCCAATCGACAATCCCAATTCTCTTTGGATTTATGTAAAGCACTGATGGATGCGAACATTCCTCTTTGGAAATTGGAAAATCCTTCTCTAAAAGCATTCCTTGAAAAGTACACCAAAGAACACGTGCCAAGTGAGTCCACCCTCCGGAAAAATTATATTGATGTAGTGTTCCAGGAAAAGATGAACAAAATTAGAAAAGAAACGGAAGGTAAAAATTTGTGGGTGTCCATTGACGAAACAACCGATGCTCTTGGCCGCTACGTAGCCAACGTAATTATTGGAACTCTACAATCAACTCACCAGGACTCTAACACGTATTTATTAACAAGTGAAGTACTCGAATCAGCCAATAATTCGACAATAGCCCAATTATTTACCAGTGCGCTCTCATTATTGTGGCTAGATGGAGTGAAACATGACAAAGTGTTGCTATTTGTTTCTGATGCCGCTCCATACATGAAAGCAGCTGGAAAAGTTCTGCAAGTTCTATTTCCAAAAATGGTTCATGTGACGTGTATAGCTCATGCATTGCATAGAGTTGCTGAAGAAGCGCGAAGTTTATTTCACGATGTCGATCTGTTAATATCAAACGTCAAGAAAGTTTTTTTAAAAGCTCCATCGAGGGTGCAAATTTTCAAAGAACTTGCACCAGATCTGCCATTACCACCTCAACCTACAATAACGAGATGGGGTACATGGATATCGGCTGCCATTTATTACGCAACCCATTTCGAGAAAATTGTAGAAATAGTGGATCACCTCGAAAATGATGCAGCTTCAATAAAAATATGTAAAGATGTTTTGTCCAAAAAGAATATCCAGTCTGATTTAGCATACATACTTGCACATTTTCATTCAATTCCAACATCAATACAAAAACTAGAAGAGAGGAATTTAAAATTACAAGAGCAATTGAACATTATGGATGAAACAATTGAAAGAATCAATTCTGCGCCTGGATTAAACGGAGAGTTCATGAAAGAAAAATGTGAAAAAGTGTTGCAGAACAATAGTGGTTTGGTCAAGATGCGCGAAATAAATTCGATTTTATTAGGAGATGGGGTCAGTAATTTCTTGAACCCTACCGAAATATCCTCATTTATGTATGCACCTTTGACATCTGTTGATGTGGAGAGATCTTTTTCGTTGTATAAACATATTTTATCAGATAGACGACAAAGTATAAAATTTGAAAATTTGAGAAAACTATTGGTAGTTATGTTTAATAAAGAATAAGTATTCACATCGAATGTTTTTTTGTTTTATCTTATCTGTTTTTATCTATCAGTATATAATAAATGCCTATTTTAAGTGGCTATTTTGAGTATTTTTATTGCCTTTTCACTGCCTTTTTTTAACGAATTTATAGTGCCTAAAGTCCGGGCTTTACAAATTACCAAAGTAATATGTATTTTATTATATTTCATTACAAATTCATATAGTAATTTATAATTCGAAAAACGATAATACAAATTATTCAAGTAAATTTTAATTTTATTTCAATATTACAAATTAGTAGAGTGATGTGTATTTTAATAAATTTCACTACAATTTAATATATTAATTTGTAATTCGAATAATAAAATTACAAATTATTCAAATAATTTGTAATAAAAAAATTTTAAATACGAATTACTGTGGTAATTTGTAGTCTTCCTCGTAATTATTACAAAAAGCAATAATAAAAGATTATGTGAAATAAAATTCGAATGAAATATAAACATTTATTTAGAAGTATTTGTCATACTAGTATACATGCGAGCTCTCTTAAAAGCGTTAAGTATTTCAATTTTAACATAATGCTTCTGGTCATCATTCAACTTGCGCATCATCGGTACCAACATAAGAGCGAAATGCTTTTCCTCGTCTTCGTCCTGCGAATCTACTTTCTCGTTCTCCAACAATATTTCCTCAATCGGTTTTTCGTAATCCGTCGAGTTATCGTCTTCCAGCGGATCTTTTCTCAATCTTAGTCCCGCTCTATTTGCTTTAAATTTACTATCTACCATTAAAGGTGATGTTGTCCTTTGTGTTTCCTTTAAAGAATTTTGATACGCCTTTTCACGTTTTTCCAGAGTAGGAATAAGGAATAACATCGAATCGTAGTGCATGTATCTCTTTTTTTTCGATTCAACTTCACCTTCTTTAGCCGCTTGATCAGCTGTCCATTGTTTGGTAAAACTATCTCTTATGTTCTTCCATTTCTTTTGTATGTCTCTTACTGAAACACCAAGAAACTTGTGATAATATAAACCGAATATAATACTTCATACAATTTTTGCGGAGATATAACGAAATTTCCTTTAATTGCTGTATTTACAGCTTTCTATTTATAAAACTTGAATAAGTGGGACAAAAACTGATGCTTTTTGTAAATTATATTGTAATCACTATAATTCTCTGTAAACTACTGAATACTGTATTATGAAGCAGATAACATTTTATCGTTTTTTTGGACCAACAAAAATCACATTACTATATTTTGGAAAACTATACTTCGTTTTTTAAAAACCTGGATATTATGTTGAAATTTTCAGACTCAAAAAAAAATTATCCCAAAAAAAATTGAAGAAATTCGAAAATCACTTAATATTTTGTTGAAATTTCACATTCGATGTACGTTATTTGAGTTTTTTTTTTTGAGTTTCTTTAAGAATTTCCAATATTCTCGTTTTCATTTGTTTTGGACATGTTTTTCAAAATGGAGTGCAAACAAAATAAAATAAATATAAAAATATTATGAATATCTCAATTTTATTTGGAATCTTTTTTAAAGTTTAGAGGATTTCGAACGTCCTGAATCTGATTTTCAAGAACTTCAAAGTAATCTATATTTTTTTCTGTTTCCGTACATATTTTGTTGAGGTGTTCGAGAAAATATTCCACAAACCCAAGCAAAAACAAAAAAAAAGACAAAAAAATCAATCCTGATCCAGAAAACGAATTTGAATGCATGAAATTCAAAAAATTCATTAGAGCACCTAAAATTCTGATAAAAATAACCGATTCTCGGTTCGTTATTTGAGATTTCACTGAATTTTCGGAATTTCCAACAGTTATCTAATATTTCATGAAAATTCCTTCAAAAACTATATCAAACCCTAGCAAAAAAAAAATAAATTGAGGAAGTTCTGAATACAACAAGTTTCGGAGGAAATAAAATCGGGAAGTATCAACAATTTTCGATTCTTGATTCTCCTTTTGAATTTTTTCAACTTCAGAGGATTTCCAATGTGAATTTCAAATATAGACCTCCAGGTTTGATTAACGATTAAAGTATATACAAAATTTGAGGAATTCAACAAACCATAAAAAATTCATACAAAATTTCGGACTGTTGATTCGTTATTTGAGATAACACTGCATTCTTCGAAATTTCTAACATTTCTTCAATACATTTCAGAAATACAGCATTCAGTTACGTATAATTGACAACCTTTTTGCTCTTAATGTGAATCGGGGTTGCATGCTTATTTAACACACCTAGGACGGGTTGCATAAAACTTTAACAACGTTATTAGACGTTAATCACGATGTCAACCATAGATTTTAGGAACGATTTCTTGTTTTAACAAGATGTTAGTTGACAACTGGTTTTATGCAACCCGCCCCTAAGGTTAGAGAAAAATATGTAACGAGTACTCTATGGCTGTTTTGTCTATGCCACGGATGTACTTCCACAGTCTATGCTGTGATGGAACTTCTTAACCTCAGAATATTTTCGAAAAGCTCAAATTTCTCACATGAAGTTATTAAACGAAAGCAGCCCAGATACTAAGCATAAAACATAGTAAGTGAAGAACCAAAACAGATTTATATGTGAAGCTTACGCTTTACAAAAAATTTGGTTACTGTTAAGTCCAATGCAAATACTCATATAAAGAATATACATATTTGTTCCCGGCAACTCTTATTGTGGCAGTCATTTCAAACTCTTATAGGTTATACATATAAAGAACAGCCACAAAAAAAAAATGAAATTAAATCAATGAAGTGTAGTTTTCCAAAGGCATATTTCAATAATTTTTCGCTAAGATTTCATAATAAAATGTCTCTTACCTGCATTTTCCTGTTTCTCAATCGGTATCTTATCCCAATTTCTATAGATACTCTGGCATACTTCCTTCCAGTGTTTCGCTCTAATATCTCTGTGATTATAGAGCTTACACCAGTTATCATATAAACTAGGACGTTTTTCCACTTCCGTTATAATCTTTTTAGACATATTTTCGAAGTCGATAACCGACGTTTCCGATTCTTCAGACGACATAACTTTTTCTTTTACGATAGCACACAATGCTACTTTTAATCACTATCACCTTGGGGACGCTTTTAATCGTCACCGACGATTACTGTCTACGCTTACTTTATTATTATTGTTCATTTTAAAAATGGTTTGCCAAGAAACCCATAATAATAACCACGATACGACGATTAAAAAAAAACCATAACCCCACTTAAATAACTAAAAAAAAATTGTACTATACACAAACGCAACGAAAACCAGAAATGTAAACACTCACGATGTAGGTGATTTTGATCCTCCTGATTCAACTCCTTAGAATACGGTAGCTTTCCGTTGTTCATGTTGTTTCTAAACTGCGACAACCCTGGAACTGCGGGAAATTTGAATCTTGTCGACACAAAGCAAAATAAATTACTCACATTTTTCAGGCCATAACTCGGGTGATGGCCGATCCAATATTTCCATACTATAAAGACTCTCTTCTAGATCCTGCAATGACTGCGTCCGGCTTGGTTCCGAATCTGACACAAAAAATCGATTGACTTGTTGACAGCCGCAGTCGCAATAAAGTGAAAAATTTTCGAAACCATTTAGTTGGTCGCTTTCAAGATTTTAATGCCGGAAGCGACGTTAATCGAAGCAATTTAGGACCGTAAACGATTCAGTATTGGTTTTTCGATGAATTACGGCAACAATAACGAAAATTTCGATAAAAATATTTACCTTGTTCAACGCTCCCGGGTTTCTCGGTCGCCATCTTGCACTTGTACCAACCCAAACAAAAAGACCAAAAGTAACTAGATTTCCCGCCGTTGAAAAAATTATTTAATTATTTATTTCTTTTTTAGATCTAAAATGAATCGTCCAATTCATCGTATACAAGTAATTGTTACCCAAATTAATAAAGAAAATCAAAGCGACAACCAACATCATGATACTCTTATTTCTATGCTAAACGTCAACATATAACCCCAGTTTTGCATGAAATTTTGCAATGACCTAGCAGTGTTAATTTGACCTTATTTACTATGTTGACATCTAAAAAACTCCTTGGGTTTCTTTTAAAAAACGTAGGTTTATCAATAAACTATTACAACATGTAATTGTATTAGCATTGCAGATCAAAATCTCATCTCGAAGCTTTGAGGGAACGAGTAGCCTCCGGTCCTAGTTTTCAAGATTTCATCAAAGACCCTGAGTCAATACTTACAGATGACTCGGAAACATGGAAAACGTACCAGGGTAAACTGAAACGAAGCAAAGGGGAGGACCAACGATTGAGATTACCGGGATGGTTGAAAACAAAAATACCCACTGGAAAGAACTTTTCGAAACTCAAAGAACAACTTAGGGATTTAAATTTACATACTGTTTGCGAGGAGGCGCGATGCCCGAATATTGGAGAGTGTTGGGGAGGTGGGAAAAGTGGAACAACAACAGCTACAATAATGGTAAGTTTCTTCTTTTATCAAAATTTGAAATGTCTTTGTCTCTCTGAATTGTACTAATATCATTTAATTAGATACCAATTTTTCAGTTTAAAAAGATTAAGTTGAAATAAAAATGTTTAATCAAGTCCACCCTAATGATAGATCACTCAACCTCCACACCCTATTCAAGAATTGTTGAGGCGAATTGAGAACCTTGGCCTTTTTGAAGTCAGTTAAAAACCAGAGGTGCTCCCACCTGGGCCAGAAGCAGC
The DNA here is from genome assembly GCA_020654155.1 of Novius pumilus. Lineage (NCBI taxonomy): Eukaryota > Metazoa > Arthropoda > Insecta > Coleoptera > Coccinellidae > Novius > Novius pumilus. The sequence goes on along the minus strand of JAIFOV010000575.1, from coordinate 34,216 downwards.
CCATGAACAGTCAGTCATATATAAAATCAAAGGCGAAGAAAGTAAAATTAAAATTATATAATGTCTCAAACAAAAAAAAACAAACTCAAAAATACATAAAACTCAAAACAACAAATTAAAAAACACTTGAAATTAAAAATACATAATTTTGTATTATTGGGATAAAACTAAGTTACGACAAACAACTAAAACTATTAACTACAAGTAATTAAAATCAGATTTCTAACAATACTTCAATTAAAAATGAACGTGAGAACAAAATCAAAATTTAGTTAAACATTAAAGAACTTAACATTGCATTATTGTCAAAAAGATTCAATCCTCATTTCAATGTGCACATTGAATAAGTGAATAGAGTAAAATAAAGTCAAGTTGTTGATTTTAAAATATTCTAAGGTGAAAATAATAAAAATTAAATTTCAACATTTAGCAAAAAATTTCGATACAGAATCGAAGAAATTTGATCAAATCTTAGAACATTACTAATAAAAATCAACGACATACTCTATATAATATTCAGCTGAATAGTCGGGGCATATCTTCCTCTTATGTGGATGTGGCGTCAATACTTTTACTACAAAAAGGGTATACAATTGAGGGTTAAATTGTTCATCAATATGGCTCCTAAATTCTAAATCATCCATATTAAGTCGGCGATAATCCAGATTGTATTCAAGCGCCACCGACTTCTTGCTTTTTTCAATCAAAATGTAGCGTCTAACCTGAAAACAAAAATTTGATATTACGGATAATATTCTTGATTTAAATCGTTTTCATTTTACGAACGAAACTTGAAGCTGTAAAATCAATCATTTTATAATAAAGGTCATTTCACATAGAGGTGATATCAAATATAAGTATCTATTTAGAAATGACAATAATATTGATGGTTGCCTCCATAATGACCACTTCCATATAGAATTCTAATGCTTAGAAATAATTTTCGGTTCTTCAAACTTTGTTCGTTGTTTTGAGGAAAAATTGAACTACTGCAGTTACATAGAACCAATACACAAAAAATTATGTTGCTCTGTGAAATGTCAATCAACAAAATTTTCTCATATCAGAAATTTGAAGATATTTAATGCCTTTTTCCTTTAGAATGTTCAGCTGAACAGTATATCGGCAGAATGGATAATGGTTAGGAAATATGCGCTAAACTGCTCAAATCTTCCCGCCTGACCCATTCACGGTCGTACAGAGGGTGGCCTCGCAGGTAGTTGAGGGAGCTTAGTCATAAAACAATAAACAAGAAATATTCAAGAACAAAGGAAATTGTACACCCATTTGTATTACTCACCACGTAACTATTTGAGCCGTTCTCCCAGAAGAAAATATCTTTTCTCAAGATGAATTGTTGGTATTCGTTAAAATATTGACACCTTTGGATATTTTTGATGACAAAGAATTGTTTCACTCCTCTTTTAATATCGTACTCAATTTCCTTATACTCGGTGCTCCCTTGTTCGAGGTTTACAATAAGTTGATTAGGGTTTCTCAGCCATTCACTGGGAGACGGAATAACAAAATTATAACTCATTTTGTAAGTTTGAAAACTGAACGACCGCGGTACGAAAGTGCGATTAACCTTATGTTAGGTTAACTGTTGTCGCGACTATGTGATTCCCCGAATCCTCGTAAAACACAGAGTATATATTCTGTGTCGTAAAATATAACCACAGATCTGGAGAATATCTTTTTCACTTATCAGAGGAATCGGTACAGGGTCGTAGCTAGGTCAGTGACAGCCAGGGTTGTACTTGCCTTTCAACAACAAAAAAATTTTCAATCACGGAATTTAAATCTTAGCACCTGATTATCTTCAATACGCTTGGGACGAATACTGAAAATATTTCAAACGACTTAATCATTACTTAATTATATGTATTTATTAAATATGGAAATATGTAATTGAATAAAGAACTACTTCAGTAGTTTTTCTTATTACGATTTATACTAGCAATGCATATTACTCCATAAGTAATGAACTGCCCGTAGTATAAATTATAACAGTTTTTTCAAAACTATATATATTCCATCTTTTTGCAGCTCTTGGGCGATACTTGCACCAGAGGTTGTCGCTTTTGTTCAGTGAAGACCTCCAGGACGCCGCCCCCTCCGGATCCCAACGAACCGGTCAATACAGCAACTGCTATTGCTTCATGGGGCATCGACTACATTGTAATGACTTCAGTTGATCGAGACGGTACATAATCCTAAGTGATGAAAAATGTAATAATCAAATTTTCTCTTAGATCTACCAGATGGTGGTTCCAATCATTTTGCCACTACTGTTCGTGAAATAAAAAAAAGGTAACTATTTGAAATGCCCAAGAACTTCTTCAATTGCTTTTCTTATAATATTTTGAATTGGATTAAATTTACAGAAATTCCAACATCATTGTTGAATGCCTAGTACCCGACTTCCAAGGTAACCTCGACTGCGTTAAAACCATAGTTGATTCCGACTTGGATGTGTACGCCCACAACATCGAAACTGTTGAAAGATTAACTCCATATGTCAGAGACAGAAGAGCAAAATACAAACAATCGTTAACAACGTTAAAAGCGGCAAAGAATTTCAACCCTGAACTCATAACAAAGTCTTCAATCATGCTGGGTCTTGGAGAGAAAGATGAAGAAATTCAAGATGCTCTAAACTCTCTCAAAGAAGCCGGTGTCGACTGTGTAACCTTTGGCCAGTATATGCAGCCCACTAAAAGACATTTGAAAGTGGTCGAGTATGTTACACCAGAGAAATTCAAACAATGGGAAAAAGAAGGTTTGGATATGGGTTTCTTGTATGTCGCTAGTGGACCATTGGTAAGAAGTTCCTACAAAGCAGGGGAATTTTTTATAGCGAATATTCTAAAAAATAGAAAAAGGAATATTGCAAGTTAAGTGAACCATGTTAATACTATATCTACATACGTTTGTTTCATTCTAGTCTACAAAATATATCCGATCCTGTTTGCAACGCTTTCAGTTCAGCTTCTTCGGAACTGAGTTTTTCCTCATTCGATGGTTCCTTTGGAGTCCCATCCTCATTTAGTTTACCGGCTTTGAAATCCTTTGTGATTTTTTCCGAATAGATAACGTCAAAGAGATCCTCCGCCGTAAATTCGGATTGTGTTATATCAGCCGCTCGGTAACTAACATATGGTTTCAGTTTGAAATCTGTCAGGTCTGGTACTATTAGTTCAGGGATCATTTCAGGGACTGCTACGAATGTATCACCGTCATTATATCCGACAGGTTTTACTCCCAGACCTAGAAACAAGTTCAATGAATCAAAAATAAAAAACGGGAGTTGATCTGTTACTGTGGACAAAATCCTGATGCGGATTTTTTGCTTGTCGTTCCTTGAATTCCCTTGATCCACGTTTATTGAATATTTGAAATTTACGAAAATTTTTCTTTCCGTAATTGGTTGTAGCGGTTGAAATATTTCTGATTAAAAATAAATTAACAGGTAACATTTTGTAATCTATATAAGGTTAACTCGTATGACACAGAAACAGTTATGTTTATAAGTCAGAAAAATCTGAATTTTCTATGACTATGACAACATAACCTTGTTTTAAGGCGGTATCGAAGTAATCACGCTCATTTCAGAATGGGTAATAATGACTACAACTACAAACACCTCAAAGTATTGGAGGCAAACGATCAAATCAAAGAATTACAAACTATCTTACGCGACAAAAATACGACCAGAAGTGACTTCAAATTTTATGCGGACAGATTGATACGTTTGGTGATTGAAGAGAGTCTGAATCAACTGCCGTTCACTGATTGCAAAGTGGTAACACCAACAGGAGCCACATACGAAGGTCTCAAATATAAATCGGGAAATTGCGGTGTATCAATAGTACGATCAGGAGAAGCGATGGAACAAGGACTGAGAGATTGCTGTCGAAGCATAAGAATTGGTAAAATTCTGGTGGAATCGGATGCGGAAACACATGATGCGCGAGTCGTTTACGCTAGATTTCCCGAGGATATTGGACAAAGGCATGTGCTCCTAATGTATCCCATCATGTCAACAGGTAATACAGTCAGTCAAGCAGTTAATGTACTAAAAGAGCATGGAGTCGAAGAGGGAAGCATCATATTAAGCAACCTATTTTGCACACCAGTTGCAGTTGACACGATCACCCAAACGTATCCAAAGTTAAATATATTAACATCAGAGATACATCCGGTTGCTCCAAATCATTTTGGACAAAGATATTTTGGAACTGACTAATTATATATTCAGAAAAATAAGGCTTTTATCCATTGAAAGTGATATTCAAGGTTTTTTTTAATGTTATTTACATTATAAGTAGTGATATTTTTATTTTTTAACATATTCTGTTTTCAGAATAAAATTGTAGATTATCAACTCAACTACTCGTTTTGTCTATTCACATCCAGTCCCGTATATATCGTATCTTAGAGGTATAAGGTTCCACAAAACTGCCTTCAAAAACATGTAATTTCCGAAGATTTCAAAGACAATATTATTTTGGAAGTCTGAGAACTGCCAACGTGATTTTCTGGGAAAATCATGCATCCATATGGAATTACAATGCATCATGTTTCCTAACAATGAGTTAATAGAATTAATACTGAACAAGTTTTCAAAAGCATGAATTTTACTAACATCGATTTCATATTTGTGTCAAAGATATTTTGAGATAGATTCATAATTACACTCATCAAATTTTTTGATTAAATGATTTTTACATTAATGTACATATTAATATTTCTCGCACTTTTGGTATTTTAGAACACCAACAGTTTAATCGTTCAGATTGGGATGATTGGTTAAATAAAAAAAGAGGGAACTTGAAAATATGTAAATGCTAATCGGTTACGTAAATGTACGATGATGGCAGGAAAGCGTACCCTCCTTTTTAGAGCCTCAAAGGTTTTGTCTCTGGAGCATCGGACCACCGATGCAGTATTCTGTGCAGTATTACTTAATCACAGAATATATTCTGTATACTTAACCACAGATGTTTACACGTTCTGTCATTCTGTGTTTAAGTAGCCGGTAGCCGGTGACGTACGACGTAGAATTTGGAGAAGTGAAGTGTTTCTACTGCTTTTTTGACAGTTTTTCTTATCAAATACAAGTAAATATTTGGTTTTTCGCGATAGTGGAAATCTTGTTTCTTAAATAACAGATTAATTCGGTTGATCATCATGTTCAGAAAATATAACCACCGTAGTAACTATGGGGACAATGTAAGTTGAAATATCTTTGATTAATATTTAATTTACGTATTTATTATAATGGATTAGTAGTCAGGGTTTTAAATAATGGATTAGTAGTCAGGGTTTTAGGTAAGTGATTTTTGTACTTAGACGTGATACACGTTTTTACTTATACAAGTTTATGGGTTTGATTAAGGGGCTTCCCCCATTATTTCTCTTTTTGGGGCGTTGACAGCTGACATTTGTGATCTGACCATAGTTGACAAAAGTATGAAAAATTCCTATTGCATACATATAACTGAAAATAATTTCAGATAGATGTTTTAAAATGGGAATAATTACCTTCTGCGCAGTTGTTTTCGCTTTTGAATTAATTAAATGAAAATTTTATTTTCGATGACTGGAATTGTAAGTTGACTCATCCAAAGTAAGTATTATTTTATTTTTTTTTACATTTGAAAGTTGACACTGTTGCCAGAATTGTGCGGTAATGTCAGTAACTGTAACAACTATGGATTCAAGGTAAATATCTTTCTCTGCAACCATTATTAACACTTGAATTGATGATGTAAAATTGCGAATATTTTACTATAGGTTAGGAAAATCACCAAATTACTGAGGTCAGATTACAAGAATGACATACATTCAACAACATTGATCGAAGATGACAAGAAATTTCCCAGGTAGAAGTACAGCTTCAGATCAGCATGTGGACCATGAGGAGAAGAAGACACTTCCGAAAAAATCAGCCACTCGTGGTAGCAAAACGTTAGAGAAAACTTTCAACAGATAACGACCTTTTCACCAGAACGAAGCAATGTCTGATTTACAGAAAAGATCTTTGGATTAAAGTTGCTTGATATTATCCGTAGAATTAAATTTGATTATTATTGATATACCTGCAATATGATTCTTCGAAAACTTAATCTGACTCTCAGTCAGCGAAGTACGAAATACATGTGTAGATAGATATATAGATAGATAGATAGATAGATAGATAGATAGATACTTTATTCAGTTGCATAGCAATTACGTCACAAACAATCATAAAATATAAAATACAATACTAAAATACACGATGATATATTAACAAATTAAGTACAATCAATATTAAGACCATAAAATTCATCTAAGGTGTAAGGCGGGTTTTCAATAATGACTGTCTTAATTCTCGCTTTAAGTTGACTTTCTGTGAGCTTTCTCCACTGAACAGGTAGTTTGTTGTATAACCTTGTGCCCTCTGCAGCCTTGCTCGTTACCTGAAGCTGAGTTCTTGTAATATGCAGATCTTCTTTGTTTCTTATATTATATCCATGTTGGTCTGTCCTCTTCACATGATCCTTTTGGATTTTACCACCCCAAAACGAGTTTGATAATCAGTTCTCTTACAACAGTTGGTATTTTCAGTCTTTTAAAAATTGGTCTACAGTGGGTTCTAGAGCTTACTCCTTCTATGGCCCTGATGGCCTGTTTTTGTGCCAGGAGTACTTCATTTAGGTGACACGAGCTCCCCCATACTTCCAGTCCGTAGGTCATTTTAGAATGAAATAAAGAGTAGTATGTTTGCATGGCTGTTTCCTGATTGATGATCTGTCTCACGCGACGTATTGCGAAGGTAATTATGTGCAATTTTCTTTTAAGTTGCTCACACTGTTCCTTCCAATTCAGTTTAGTATCGAAGGTGATGCCTAGGAAGCCAGCATTATCCACAGGAGGTCTCTAGCTGTTGTGAACAACATCGTTTTTGATTTTTCTTTATTAAGGCATAGTTTGTTTGATGCAAACCAGTCAGCTGCTTCTTTATTTACACTCTCCGATTTTCTTGATAATTCCTCCAAGTTGCCATCTTTCACTGCCAATGTAGTGTCATCTGTATAAAGTATAGAATGACATCTGACGTTACTTGACAAGTCATTAACATATATGGTAAATAAGAGAGGGCCCAGGATCGAGCCCTGAGGAACTCCCTGGGTTACCGTTGCCACACTACTGATTCCACTGTCCACACTTACAAACTGTTTCCGATCCTCCAAGTATGATGCGAATAAGCTATATGGTACCCCCCTTATTCCATAATTCTCAAGTTTTGATAGGCATATGTCATGAATCATGGAATCGAACACCTTCGATAAATCACAGAAATTCACCGAGACTGTGCAATGCTCCTCTAGGGCATCCAGGATAAATGAGTGTAAGCATTTCATGCCATCAATGGTGGATAGACCTTTTTTAAAGCCGAATTGGGACTTTGTGAAGCATTCATGCTTGTCAAGGAATGATATAAGTTGTTCAGCCATCACCCTCTCCAGTATCTTCGAGAAGATTGTTAGGACTGATATTGGTCTATACTTTTTAACATCAGAGGATCTCCTTTTTCAATATTGGACAGATTCTTGCAATTTTCATCTTTTCAGGGAAAACTCCGCTCAGAAGGCATGAGTTGATTATGTTAGTCAACGGAGTCAGAATTGTCCATCCGACCGACCTCACCAGGGTGGCACTGATGCCGTATATGTCCATTGTTGGCTTGGGAGATAATTTCCTAATATATTCCATAACATCACTTTCTGTGATCGGCTTAAAAAATAATGAGTCACAGTGTTTAACTGATACCTTTTCTATGTAACTCATCGGATTAATTCCTTTACTATCAATTTTGCTAGTGATTTGAGGCCCAATGTTATTTATATACGTGTTAAAGGCATCGGCAGATGGCAGATTTTTCGGTGAACGAGATTTTTTTCTGCCTGTTTCGCTGTTAATAATATTCCAAGTCATCTTTTGTTTATTCTGCGAGTTAGCAATCAATTTTTGGTTTTTGGTTTTTCTTTCTTCCTGTACAGATTTCAGAAAGAATTCTTTGTATTTCCTATAGAACTCGAGTGTTTCATCATCTTTATGATTTAAGTATACTTCCCGTATGAGATCCAAGGTCTCTTTAATTTGTGTAATTTTTTTTGAAGGGTTATAGCTCTTCTTTGTTGTGTGAGTTTTAAGGGGACATGGCAATTGTATTGAAGACAGAAGGTATCAAGGAATTTGTTGAATTTCTCGTTCACATCATTGGTTGAAAGTATTTCATTCCAATTTTCTTCTGCAAGGCTATTCATAAGTGCATTGATGTTCCCTGAGGTAAATGCTCGGATTTTTCTTGCATAATAATTTGCATTTTGCATGTCGATGTTAATATGTATCACCTGTGCATGGTGATCAGATATGTTCGATTCATATTTTCCTGCATTATAGTTGATAACATTTGAGAATATGTTATCTATGCAAGTTTCCTTACCATTATAATGTTGTCTAGTATATGTGAATATTGTTCTATGCAATCCAAAGCTATCGAACAAACTTAACAGGTTCAAGGCTTTCCCATTTTGTGAATTGAAATCCAAGTTGAAGTCACCAGTGACTACGATATCCACCCTTGTATTGAATGTGCAATATATATATTCCAGAGCTTGGTTCCAGAAATTGCTTGGTTCACGAGGGAATTTTGGTGTGTAGTAAGATAACACAACAAGATTATGTTGAGGAAGGTAAATCGCACAGACCTCATGTTCCATTTCAATGGACAGCTTATTGACCTCAGTTATTTCAATAAAGTCAATGTCACACCGTGTATAAATGCATGTCCCTCCATGAGCGTGTTTAGATCTAGTATAGCAGGTTGCCATTTCATAGTAGGATAAATTATAAAGGTTTTTATTATTTGCTTGTAACCAATGTTCACTTATACAAAGTATGTCCACTTCCTGCTGATGTACAAGCAGTTCCATGGCTTCAGTTTTATTTGTCAACCCTTGTACATTGTGGTGCATTATTGTTAGTTTTTTGAATGTAACCCGTTTGCTCGGCTTGGTATTTTTATTTTGTAGGGTTGGGTTTGCTATGTTAGAGGTACATTCATGAGAAATGGTTGTTGGTGAGCCTGTCAGAGTTGTAGATTTTATACAGTTGATATTTTGATGGGGATGACTTACTTTGTTTTCTGTTTCACCTGCAGCCTGTATAAAAAAGGGTTCACTAGAGCTCCTTCCGGCCAAATTTCTGGATTTATGACCTTATCAGCTTCCTGTCTTGGTACACTTATTTTAAACGATGTATATTCATCTGGCCTCTTTGACACAAGTTTCTTACAGATTACATCTTCAAAGCCACTATTTCTTAGGTAGGTGTTAAGGTTTTCCTCTGTTAATTTGGAATCCAACTTACAAACATGGATATGTGTATACTGTTTAATGCCCTTTATGGAAACATTGGCACCTGTTCCAACAATGCCCCGGTTACCATGGGGACTTGCCCTGTTTTTCGCAAGTACAGTTTTCCACCCACCAGTTGCATGGTTAATTACTTGTTCATTTGTTGTTTTCGTAGGTGGGTTTGTTTGTTTGGGAGAAAATATTTGTAGCCTTTGGCTCTCACTGAGTGTGGTAGAATTGCCAGCTAGATTTATTATGTTGTTCATCATTTTTTCCTGCTCCTTCAGTAAATTCTGAGCATTTATTTGGAGTTTTGTAGGTTGTACTTTTTCCTCAGATGGCTTTACTTTAGCGATCATTTCACTTAAAGTGCTAGGTTTTCTAGAATAATCAATGTGTATGTTATGTTGTGATAGCACCTATTTGTTTAACATATTTCCATCGTCAATTATTTTGATGTCAGGAATCTTTGTCTGGTACTTTGATTTGCTTTTATATTGCCTACTGGTTTCCGGTTCAGGGTTCTGTGGTTTGATTTGTATTTTTCTCTGTTCACTGCCTGGTTTGATTATTTGTAAATCATTTCTCAGTTGATTTAAAAGTTTGGTGTATAATCGCTGCTCAAGTTCTTTGTGGGACACTGTTTCAGTGCCCGGTGCATCTTTTCCAGAAGGATTTTGCTCTGTGTTCATTAGCTGAGAATGTAATGAATGATCGTTTTCATTTTCATAGCCATACTTTGATAGCAATTCACCATTTTTTAATCATAGTGCATTTATTTGCTCCAAGTAGTTTTTGTTTTCTTCTTTTAGCCGCAGGAAAGTATGGTTTTGTTGTTCTATTTTGTTTTCAAATTCAACAATTTGGGTCTTGTACTTTGCCTCTTTGTCAAATTGTTGTGTGAGCTCAACCTGTATAAGCATGTTTTTGTCCTTGATCATATTTAAAGTATTTATCAAACTTTTTTCTTTGTCTAATAAATCATTTAGTTTTCGTTCGTAATTTTCTTCGTTTAAGAATACGTCATTCTCAAAAGTTACGCTGCTCCTTTTCAGGAGCTGCATTTGTTTTGATTGATTGTCAATTATTTCATTTAGGCTGACAATTTGCTTCTGCATTTCTGTGATTTGTTGGTCTTTTTCTTCTTCGATGACTTGTATGTTATTTCTCAATTCACCATTGATTTCTGTTAGTTTCTGCAACTTCTGTTCAATATATTTCTCCTCTTCTTCTTTTCCATTATATTTCTCTACGCAATCCTCTGTGCACAGAAAAGAATGCTCACCAGTTTTTTGTACATATGACAACCTTTCCATGCAGCTGCCATGAAAGACGCTGTGGCAAACCTGACCAAAAAAGTTGGCATGACTTTTATTTGAACAACATTTAAACCCGACCGAGATTCGAGAATATTATCTTTTCTTTTTTTTTTGTAAGGTTGATAAGCTGCCACCTGCACACTAGATAACGTTTTTTTACACTTTCACGAAATGTTCAATGTAGATTTTAACAACGTTTTACAAAGTTTTAGGGGCGTTCTATATCCCTTACGACTTTATGATTTAATTCATTTCATGAAGAATAATTTTCACTATATTATGATATAAAATTTATTAGTTTATCTCACGTTTTACTATCATAATTTGATTATAACTTGCACTGTTTAATCTGCGATATGATCCGACGAACGATCGCAGACGGAGTATGAAACTCTTTAATGGTCTCCCCAAGTTCTTGACAGATTTGAGGAATGTGAGACTATTCGAAGCAGAGGTGCGAAGATTTTTGGTGGATGTTGAGCCTTATGACACTAATGAGTTTTATAACTTTTATGCTGACCGATATTAATCATTATCCAGTGAATTTTGCCTTTAACCTGTTTCTATTTTATCATTGGTTTATATCTGCGATAATTGTTGAAATAAATCAGTGTTATTATTGTTATAATCAAACTGGTCTAGCCAAATAATCTTCGGAATTTTTCATATCATTTGGAATGAAAACAAATAATACCTAGTGTTTATTTATTGAAAGAATCCACATTTCTATTGTCTAACTATTTTAGGATGTTTGGTCATATGATCACTATTCTTAAACCTAGTGTACAGACCCTGGATGAACTTTGAATGCATCTTTAGAAAATTGTGAAAATCGTTAGTTTGTGAACGATTGTTATAATATAAAAATTCGAAAGATTTAAATATTGATGTTTCAAGTGGAAATTCAAAACATCGTACCAAGTACCAACATATTTTACGAATTATCCTTAAATTATTTTAGAGAAACACAAAATTTGTCGTGTCTATCTTTATTGTTAAAATCGCCTATCGTTAAAATGGCTAATCGAAATGTTTTTGTCACATAAATTATTTACATACATACATATTTTTTATTATTTTTTGGCTTGATCTACCCGAAGAATCATCTATTAATAAATTGGCGTAGCCACGCAAAAACGCAGTAGAATAAATGAATTTTTCAGTCAATTCTTTTAGGCAGAATAGTTACTATCAATTATTTATTAACTATTCATGAAATAAAATTTTCACGTGGGTAGCCAGTATTTCAATCGATGTATGTTAAATTGAAATCAACTTTGCAAAACAGCGAAGCAGAAAATTCACATCTTCGCCGGTTCTTTTAGTTCGGTATATTATGGCAACAATTTTTGTTTAAATCGATGGTTCGTTGCGATTCGCATTGATTTGAAATTAAAATGTTTCAACTTTTTGTACTTCTCATGGTGGTTGAAAATTGTCTCAAACTATATAAGATCCGTGATTTCATTTTGTTTCTTCAAATAGAAAATTGCTATTTTCAATAAAGGAATAAAGGGTGTGAACTTAACACCTCCTTAGATGTCATAACGTCATCTTAGATATGCTGCTCTCCGATTGGCGAATGAGGGGTAAATTGGATGAAACTTACTACGTCAGCTAAGAAGTCATGACGTCAACTTAGTGTATTGGATGTGACTGGCTCCTCTCTAATTTGATTGACGAATTTTGATTCAGATTTATAGCATATTTCTGGGTTTTTTCAATAAACACAGCTGAACAGTTAAAAAAAAAAAATTATCCAAAATTATGTTGCTTGAGTATTGCAAACAATTTAAAACCCACTGTAACCTTTTTAAAAATATATTTCAATTCTTGAAATAAAGAAATATTATGAGAAGTGAAAATTGAAAATTGACGGAAATACGAACCAATAATATTATTGTACAATAACGGATTTAAACTTGACACGTCATCTTGGACGTTACGTCACCTTTAATGTATTAGGTCATGATCTGCTGCTCTCTGATTGGCTAACGAGTCAATGAGGTGTAGTTGGAACGTGCTACGTCACCTTAGAAGTCATGACGTCGCCTCAGTGAATTTGAAAATTCGTGAATATTATAGTTTCAAGTGAAAATTCAAAACATCGTACAAAGTTCATTCTTTTTTTCGTTAGTTCTTTCGTTCAGTATGTTGTAGGAATTATCCTATTATTTGTAAGAAAACAAAATTTGTCGTGTCCATATTTATTGTCAAAATCGCCATTTTGACGAAATGGCGTCACCCTAAGGAATTGGCTAATCGAAATGTTTTTATCACAGGAATTATACATGAATTATTTACATACATACAAATTATTTGTGAGAAAACAACATTTGTCGTGTCTATATTTATTGTTGAATACATACATAAATTAATTTTTTTGAGGTTGATCATCTGTAAATAAATTGGGGTAGCCATTGAAAACACTAGGGAAAATGAATTCTTCAGTCAGCTTTGTAGGTAGAATCGTCTCTACCAATTATCTCTTAACTATTCGTGAAATATGATTTTTATGATTTTTATTTCAATCGATGTTTCAGTATATTGAAATCAAAGTTGCAGAACAGCGAAGCGGAAAATTCAGATCTTCGTCAGTTGTTTTAATTTTTTTAGTTGTTGTTGAAAGATAATTTTTGTTTTAAAAGATCTCCATATTCATAGCATGTTTCTCGGTTTGGAACACTCAAAGTTAAACGTTTACAAAAAATTATCAAAAATTATCGTGTTCCTTGAGCATTTCAAACAATTTGAGATCCCTTCTAACATTTTTTCAACATATTTTAATTCTTGAAATAAAAAATTACTATAATACTACAATCAGGTATTTCTAATTTGGATGTGAATTTGCCACGTCACCTTAGACGTTACCACGTCACCTTAGATGTAATAAGACCTGATTTGCTGCTCTCGGATTGGCTAACGAGTCAATGAGGTGTAATTTGGATATGAACGCACCACGTCACCTTAGAAGCCACGACGTCACCTTAGTAGTATTAGGGCGTGACAGGCTGCTCTCTGATTGGCTGACGAACTACCGAGCAATGGAATAAATACCCAGATTTCTTTAAACATAATCATTCTAGTGTAGAGCGGCACAGAATCAAGACATATTGCATCTTCAAACGAAAAATGTCTAAGCTTTATAGTAACAATAAATTATCTGAAAAGAATGGCATAAGAAAAGTACGAAAACGCCAGCAAAGTCAAAAGCTGAAAGAACGATTAGTGCTACTATTCGGACCTGATTGCGATAGAGAAGATCGCCAAAAAGTATCTAAGATGAACCGAGGCGAAAAGCTGAGGAAAAAGACGATTGATCTCTTTGGGTACGATTCCGACGTCGATTTAAAATTTCCGAAAAACGATGCAAAAGAAGGGCAATACGATAAAGTATCCGACCAGAGACAGGACGAAAAGCGGATTGTAACAGATCCTAAAATGGACGAATTGTTTGAGAGGTGTTTTAAGCACTACGATACGTTTAAAACGTTGAAGAAGAAAAACGGGGAAATTGAAACGAAAGTTGCACCAGAAAAGGATGCAAAAATGAACGACCTGTTTGATAACCTTTTCAAGCTATGCGAACCGAAATAAATTTCAGAACGTTTTAACTGTGACATGGTCTAATTGGTATGTTGAAAATTTAACGAAATTATTTTGATGGATATTGTTTTACTCAAATTTTATTGACAACAGTTCTTCTAAAGTGTTATACGAGAGATGCGAAGGACAAAAAAAAATGAAACAAAGAATTCCTGTGGAATTTATTAGGGACACGAAAAAAAGGGTGAAGTAGTAGAAAAAAAATGACGCAAAGAGCAACAACCTCTGGAAAAAAATTTGAACAATCGAAATACAGAAACTTCGAAATATTGAAATTATGACACGATGTACTTATACTTGGTATATAAGTACATCGTGTCATATTTCAATATTTCGAAGTTTATGTACTTTCGATTGTTCAAATTTTTTCCAGAGGTTGTTGCTCTTTGCGTCATTTTTTTCTACTACTTCACCCTTTTTCGTGTCCCTAATAAATTCCACAGGAATTCTTTTGTTTCATTTTTTTGTCCTTCGCATCTCTCGTATAACACTTTAGAAGAACTGTTGTCAATAAAATTCGAGTAAAACAATATCCATCATAATAATTTCGTTAAATTTTCAACATACCAATTAGACCATGTCATAGTTAAAACGTTCTGAAATTTATTTCGGTTCGCATAGCTTGAAAAGGTTATCAAACAGGTCGTTCATTTTGCATCCTTTCTGGTGCAACTTTCGTTTCAATTTCCCCTTTTTTTCTTCAACGTTTTGAACGTATCGTAGTGCTTAAAACACCTCTCAAACAATTCGTCAATTTTAGGATCTGTTACAATCCGCTTTTCTTCCTGTCTCTGATCGGATACTTTAACGTATTGCTCTTCCTTTGCATCCTTTTTCGGAAATTTTAAATCTACGTCGGAATCGTATCCAAAGAGATCAATCGTCTTTTTCCTCAGCTTTTCGCCTCGGTTCATCTTAGATACTTTCTGGCGATCTTCTCTATCGCAATCAGGTCCGAATAGCAGCACTAGTCGTTCTTTCAGCTTTTGACTTTGCTGGCGTTTTCGTACTTTTCTTATGCCATTCTTTTCAGATAATTTATTGTTACTATAAAGCTTACACTCAAAGAAATTTAGCAGTATTTATCGCAGGAATTTGGTACTCATAAACGGAATTTCTAGTAAAAAGAGCGACAAAAGGAATTTCCTGTGGTAAATACAAACCGATTCCACTAACATGAATCCATTAGAAAATAAAGTTTTCAATCCAGTAATGATAAGAGAATAAAAATCTCTTATTAGTGCAGGAATAAAATCCTGTACTAAGTACCGGAATCATTTCTGACGTCGGCGGTGCTCCTTTCCAAGAAGTCATAAAAAACGTACAATATTTTCCATCGCTCATTGCAGGAATATCTAGTTACATGAAATTTTAGATTCCTTTGCGTGTTACAGGAATTCTTAGTAGAATATTCATCGTTAATAACTGTTTAATCCATTGAGTATTACCGGAATCGTCAATGGAAAACTCATTGCTTACAAAAGATCGATCCTGTTCGTAATACAGGAATTCTTATTGGAATATGCATGACTAAAAACTAATCAATCCGTTGGTTATTACAGGAAACATTATCGAAAAATTCGTCGTTTATAAATAACCGTTTATGAATTTATGCAACTTCTATTCAAATAAATGAATACTTGATCAGGATATATCTGTACTATGCAACATAATTTAATTGCTAGATCAACTGTACTTACCTTTAAGCACGACATCCTCATAACAATTTTCCCTTACTTTAACAAGGGCTTGACGTCATTGATAGATGCTTAAAGTTGATACATATAAGTCTATTAACCGAATAAATTCAAAGAGAACATTAAAAAAATATAATGATCCCATTTACAGACAAAACATTACAATATACAATTACAATACTACAATATCAATAAAACAGCCCTATCAGAGAAAGAGAAATATTGTTACACGAACAGGTTCTACTCCAAATCTCCAATCAGTATGTTTTCCTTTTTTACTTACCGTATAATTTTTCTTCTCCGAGATTTTTTGATAACTTTTTTTTTAGGAAGTAAAACGGAAACAGAAAAAATTAAAATTTTATTGATCAATAAACAACATTCCTAGTATTTAACATTATTCATAAGTAAAAAAGAGTACTAAATACAATTATTAATAAGTAAACAACAACAAAAATATCCAAATATTTTTATATCAAATATTTCTCAAGAAAACTGGTTCACAAAAATGATACACGAATAATACAGGAAATAAAATTGAACTTACTTCTGAAATTTTCTATATAATTGTCCATCCCCCAGGTACGGAGATAGTTCTCGATTTCCTCACTTTCAACGTCCACCACTTGCGAACTATCCATATCGTGGAATTGCTTGTGAAAACTGAGTTCATCACTTAAATCCTTCATCAACGCGTCAATTCGTGTAACCTCACGTTCTATTATTGCGATATACTTCAAAAATATTAACTAAAGTATAGTTGCACATGAACTCACAAGGAACGATCTTTCACGAATGAGAAAATGTTAAGTGTTGATCAGGCGCTATACTGGAGGGAATGACTAATGTTTGAAATAAATTCTGTACTAAATAATGTCTTTTCCTGTACCAAGTACTACTTGTATATCATTCGTTAATGGAAATCCTATATTATAGTTATTTCCTGCATTCAATATAGGTCTCGAAATAAAAATAAAGGATTGTTTAGAACCGTAAAGAAGTAAAACATTTTCCTGTAATAACCAACGGAACGATATCCACAATTCCACACGGCAGTAAACAACGGCTGCATTTAAAAATATGTCAGCTTGTTTTAGAATGAAATTGTGGAATTTATAGTAATGAGAATCATAACTTATGAGCAAGAATTCAAATATGAACGGAAATCAATAATAAATTTAGTAAATAATTCTTCACAAATTAACTTCGATGTTTTTGTTCGCACTTTAGTATCACAAAAGTCAATGAACAATACAATTCGGTACGTTCCAACTGCTCAAAATTCGGAGGTATTTCTTTTTACAAGCAGTCGATCCATCGAATTGAAGTCTTGATATAAATTTGCCCCCAGTACAAATATTGAATGAGAATTTATGACGTTTAACTTTCGAATGTTTTTTATCGCTTCTCGGTAACTCGCGGTAAATTTGGGTGTTGAGTGCAGGAATATTTTCCTGTGATAAGTACCAGCCGAGTCTGTAACTGACACCAAAAATTACAGTGATGAATATGTTTCTCTGATTTGTATCACTAAGAGTTTTATTCCTGTACTTAGCAAAGCTTATTCTAGTCATAATTATACCACCAATTGTTTTCATCACCGGAATCATTCCGTTCACCATTAAAGTTTTGAATTCCTTTAACTAATATAGCTTTTCCTGCAATGAGAACATATTTCGTTTTTACAGGAATCGTTAACTTCCTATCACTAGAAATTTCCTGTTCTTATTATTATATTGGTGTGATAGAAACAGGAATCCGTTTCACTAGAAATTCCTGTAATCTTCTTTTTTCAGTGTAGACCTTTTTCGTTTGAAGATGCAATACGTCTTGATTCTGTGTCGCTCTACACTAGAATGATCATGTTTAAAGAAATCTGGGTATTTATTTAATTGTTCGGTAGTTCGTTAGCCAATCAGAGAGCAGGTAGTTCGTTAGCCAATCAGAGAGCAGCCCGTCACGCCCTAATACTACTACAGTGACGTCATGGCTTCTGAGATGACGTGGTGTGTTCATATCCAAATTACATCTCATTGACTCGTTAGCCAATCCGAGAGCAGCAAATCATGCCCTATTACATCTAAGGTGACGTAGTAACGTCTAAAGTGACGTGGCAAATTCACATCCAAATTAGAAATACCTGATTGTAGTATTATAGTAATTTTTTATTTCAAGAATCAAAATATGTTGAAACAGGGATCTCAAATTGTTTGAAATGCTCAAGGAACAAGATAATTTTGATAATTTTTGTAAACATTTAACTCTCGAAAAGGATGCAAAAATGAACGACCTGTTTGATAACCTTTTCAAGCTATGCGAACCGAAATAAATTTCAGAACGTTTTAACTATGACATGGTCTAATTGGTATGTTGAAAATTTAACGAAATTATTATGATGGATATTGTTTTACTCGAATTTTATTGACAACAGTTCTTCTAAAGTGTTATGCGAGAGATGCGAAGGACAAAAAAAAAATGAAACAAAGAATTCCTGTGGAATTTATTAGGGACACGAAAAAAAGGGTGTAGTAGTAGAATTTTATTGACAACAGTTCTTCGAAAGTGTTATACGAGAGATGCGAAGGACAAAAAAAAATGAAACAAAGAATTCCTGTGGAATTTATTAGGGACACGAAAAAAAGGGTGAAGTAGTAGAAAAAAAATGACGCAAAGAGCAACAACCTCTGAAAAAAAATTTGAACAATCGAAATACAGAAACTTCGAAATATTGAAATATGACACGATGTACTTATACTTGGTATATAAGTACATCGTGTCATATTTCAATATTTCGAAGTTTATGTACTTCGGTTGTTAAAATTTTTTCCAGAGGTTGTTGCTCTTGCGTCATTTTTTTCTACTACTTCACCCTTTTTCGTGTCCCTAATAAATTCCACAGAATTCTTTTGTTTCATTTTTTTGTCCTTCGCATCTCTCGTATAACACTTTAGAAGAACTGTTGTCAATAAAATTCGAGTAAAACAATATCCATCATAATAATTTCGTTAAATTTTCAACATACCAATTAGACCATGTCATAGTTAAAACGTTCTGAAATTTATTTCGGTTCGCATAGCTTGAAAAGGTTATCAAACAGGTCGTTCATTTTTGCATCCTTTTCTGGTGCAACTTTCGTTTCAATTTCCCCTTTTTTCTTCTTCAACGTTTTGAACGTATCGTAGTGCTTAAAACACCTCTCAAACAATTCGTCAATTTTAGGATCTGTTACAATCCGCTTTTCTCCCTGTCTCTGATCGGATACTTTAACGTATTGCTCTTCCTTTGCATCCTTTTTCGGAAATTTTAAATCTATGTCGGAATCGTATCCAAAGAGATCAATCGTCTTTTTCCTCAGCTTTTCGCCTCGGTTCATCTTAGATACGTTCTGGCGATCTTCTCTATCGCAATCAGGTCCGAATAGCAGCACTAGTCGTTCTTTCAGCTTTTGACTTTGCTGGCGTTTTCGTACTTTTCTTATGCCATTCTTTTCAGATAATTTATTGTTACTATAAAGCTTAGACATTTTTCGTTTGAAGATGCAATACGTCTTGATTCTGTGTCGCTCTACACTAGAATGATCATGTTTAAAGAAATCTGGGTATTTATTTAATTGTTCGGTAGTTCGTTAGCCAATCAGAGAGCAGGTAGTTCGTTAGCCAATCAGAGAGCAGCCCGTCACGCCCTAATACTACTACAGTGACGTCATGGCTTCTGAGATGACGTGGTGTGTTCATATTACATCTCATTGACTCGTTAGCCAATCCGAGAGCAGCAAATCATGCCCTATTACATCTAAGGTGACGTAGTAACGTCTAAAGTGACGTGACAAATTCACATCCAAATTAGAACTACCTGATTGTAGTATTATAGTAATTTTTTATTTCAAGAATCAAAATATGTTGAAACAGGGATCTCAAATTGTTTGAAATGCTCAAGGAACAAGATAATTTTTGATAATTTTTTGTAAACGTTTAACTCTCGAAAAGGATGTAAAAATGAACGACCTGTTTGATAACCTTTTCAAGCTATGCGAACCGAAATAAATTTCAGAACGTTTTAACTACGACATGGTCTAATTGGTATGTTGAAAATTTAACGAAATTATTATGATGGATATTGTTTTACTCGAATTTTATTGACAACAGTTCTTCTAAAGTGTTATACGAGAGATGCGAAGGACAAAAAAAAAATGA
Organism: Novius pumilus; assembly: GCA_020654155.1. Classification (NCBI taxonomy): domain Eukaryota; kingdom Metazoa; phylum Arthropoda; class Insecta; order Coleoptera; family Coccinellidae; genus Novius; species Novius pumilus. Next base: position 13,994 of record JAIFOV010000575.1, on the reverse strand, counting down.
AACAAAGAATTCCTGTGGAATTTATTAGGGACACGAAAAAAATGGTGAAGTAGTAGAAAAAAAATGACGCAAAGAGCAACAACCTCTGGAAAAAATTTGAACAATCGAAATACAGAAACTTCGAAATATTGAAATTATGACACGATGTACTTATACTTGGTATATAAGTACATCGTGTCATAATTTCAATATTTCGAAGTTTATGTACTTCGATTGTTCAAATTTTTTTCCAGAGGTTGTTGCTCTTTGCGTCATTTTTTTCTACTACTTCACCCTTTTTCGTGTCCTAATAAATTCCACAGGAATTCTTTGTTTCATTTTTTTGTCCTTCGCATCTCTCGTATAACACTTTAGAAGAACTGTTGTCAATAAAATTCGAGTAAAACAATATCCATCATAATAATTTCGTTAAATTTTCAACATACCAATTAGACCATGTCATAGTTAAAACGTTCTGAAATTTATTTCGGTTCGCATAGCTTGAAAAGGTTATCAAACAGGTCGTTCATTTTGCATCCTTTCTGGTGCAACTTTCGTTTCAATTTCCCTTTTTCTTCTTCAACGTTTTGAACGTATCGTAGTGCTTAAAACACCTCTCAAACAATTCGTCAATTTTAGGATCTGTTACAATCCGCTTTTCTCCCTGTCTCTGATCGGATACTTTAACGTATTGCTCTTCCTTTGCATCCTTTTTCGGAAATTTTAAATCTATGTCGGAATCGTATCCAAAGAGATCAATCGTCTTTTTCCTCAGCTTTTCGCCTCGGTTCATCTTAGATACGTTCTGGCGATCTTCTCTATCGCAATCAGGTCCGAATAGCAGCACTAGTCGTTCTTTCAGCTTTTGACTTTGCTGGCGTTTTCGTACTTTTCTTATGCCATTCTTTTCAGATAATTTATTGTTACTATAAAGCTTAGACATTTTTCGTTTGAAGATGCAATACGTCTTGATTCTGTGTCGCTCTACACTAGAATGATCATGTTTAAAGAAATCTGGGTATTTATTTAATTGTTCGGTAGTTCGTTAGCCAATCAGAGAGCAGGTAGTTCGTTAGCCAATCAGAGAGCAGCCCGTCACGCCCTAATACTACTACAGTGACGTCATGGCTTCTGAGATGACGTGGTGTGTTCATATTACATCTCATTGACTCGTTAGCCAATCCGAGAGCAGCAAATCATGCCCTATTACATCTAAGGTGACGTAGTAACGTCTAAAGTGACGTGACAAATTCACATCCAAATTAGAACTACCTGATTGTAGTATTATAGTAATTTTTTATTTCAAGAATCAAAATATGTTGAAACAGGGATCTCAAATTGTTTGAAATGCTCAAGGAACAAGATAATTTTTGATAATTTTTTGTAAACGTTTAACTCTCGAAAAGGATGTAAAAATGAACGACCTGTTTGATAACCTTTTCAAGCTATGCGAACCGAAATAAATTTCAGAACGTTTTAACTACGACATGGTCTAATTGGTATGTTGAAAATTTAACGAAATTATTATGATGGATATTGTTTTACTCGAATTTTATTGACAACAGTTCTTCTAAAGTGTTATACGAGAGATGCGAAGGACAAAAATGAAACAAAGAATTCCTGTGAATTTATTAGGACACGAAAAATGGTGAAGTAGTAGAAAAAAAATGACGCAAAGAGCAACAACCTCTGGAAAAAATTTGAACAATCGAAATACAGAAACTTCGAAATATTGAAATTATGACACGATGTACTTATACTTGGTATATAAGTACATCGTGTCATATTTCAATATTTCGAAGTTTATGTACTTCGATTGTTCAAATTTTTTCCAGAGGTTGTTGCTCTTTGCGTCATTTTTTTTCTACTACTTCACCCTTTTTTTCGTGTCCCTAATAAATTCCACAGGAATTCTTTGTTTCATTTTTTTTTTGTCCTTCGCATCTCTCGTATAACACTTTAGAAGAACTGTTGTCAATAAAATTCGAGTAAAACAATATCCATCATAATAATTTCGTTAAATTTTCAACATACCAATTAGACCATGTCATAGTTAAAACGTTCTGAAATTTATTTCGGTTCGCATAGCTTGAAAAGGTTATCAAACAGGTCGTTCATTTTTGCATCCTTTTCTGGTGCAACTTTCGTTTCAATTTCCCCGTTTTTCTTCTTCAACGTTTTAAACGTATCGTAGTGCTTAAAACACCTCTCAAACAATTCGTCCATTTTAGGATCTGTTACAATCCGCTTTTCGTCCTGTCTCTGGTCGGATACTTTATCGTATTGCTCTTCCTTTGCATCCTTTTTCGGAAATTTTAAATCTACGTCGGAATCGTATCCAAAGAGATCAATCGTCTTTTTCCTCAGCTTTTCGCCTCGGTTCATCTTAGATACGTTCTGGCGATCTTCTCTATCGCAATCAGGTCCGAATAGCAGCACTAGTCGTTCTTTCAGCTTTTGGCTTTGCTGGCGTTTTCGTACTTTTCTTATGCCATTCTTTTCAGATAATTTATTGTTACTATAAAGCTTAGACATTTTTCGTTTGAAGATGCAATACGTCTTGATTCTGTGTCGCTCTACACTAGAATGATCATGTTTAAAGAAATCTGGGTATTTATTTAATTGTTCGGTAGTTCGTTAGCCAATCAGAGAGCAGGTAGTTCGTTAGCCAATCAGAGAGCTGCCCGTCACGCCCTAATACTACTACAGTGACGTCATGGCTTCTGAAATGACGTGGTGTGTTCATATCCAAATTACATCTCATTGACTCGTTAGCCAATCCGAGAGCAGCAAATCATGCCCTATTACATCTAAGGTGACGTAGTAACGTCTAAAGTGACGTGGCAAATTCACATCCAAATTAGAAATACCTGATTGTAGTATTATAGTAATTTTTTATTTCAAGAATCAAAATATGTTGAAACAGGGATCTCAAATTGTTTGAAATGCTCAAGGAAGAAGATAATTTTTGATAATTTTTTGTAAACATTTAACTCTCGAAAAGGATGCAAAAATGAACGACCTGTTTGATAACCTTTTCAAGCTATGCGAACCGAAATAAATTTCAGAACGTTTTAACTATGACATGGTCTAATTGGTATGTTGAAAATTTAACGAAATTATTATGATGGATATTGTTTTACTCGAATTTTATTGACAACAGTTCTTCTAAAGTGTTATACGAGAGATGCGAAGGACAAAAAAAAAATGAAACAAAGAATTCCTGTGGAATTTATTAGGGACACGAAAAAAAGGGTGTAGTAGTAGAATTTTATTGACAACAGTTCTTCTAAAGTGTTATACGAGAGATGCGAAGGACAAAAAAAAATGAAACAAAGAATTCCTGTGGAATTTATTAGGGACACGAAAAAAAGGTTGAAGTAGTAGAAAAAAAATGACGCAAAGAGCAACAACCTCTGGAAAAAAATTTGAACAACCGAAATACAGAAACTTCGAAATATTGAAATTATGACACGATGTACTTATACTTGGTATATAAGTACATCGTGTCATAATTTCAATATTTCGAAGTTTATGTACTTCGATTGTTCAAATTTTTTTCCAGAGGTTGTTGCTCTTTGCGTCATTTTTTTTCTACTACTTCACCCTTTTTTTCGTGTCCCTAATAAATTCCACAGGAATTCTTTCTTTCATTTTTTTTTTGTCCTTCGCATCTCTCGTATAACACTTTAGAAGAACTGTTGTCAATAAAATTCGAGTAAAACAATATCCATCATAATAATTTCGTTAAATTTTCAACATACCAATTAGACCATGTCATAGTTAACACGTTCTGAAATTTATTTCGGTTCGCATAGCTTGAAAAGGTTGTCAAACAGGTCGTTCATTTTTGCATCCTTTTCTGGTGCAACTTTCGTTTCAATTTCCCCTTTTTTCTTCTTCAAGGTTTTGAACGTATCGTAGTGCTTAAAACACCTCTCAAACAATTCGTCAATTTTAGGATCTGTTACAATCCGCTTTTCTTCCTGTCTCTGATCGGATACTTTAACGTATTGCTCTTCCTTTGCATCCTTTTTCGGAAATTTTAAATCTACGTCGGAATCGTATCCAAAGAGATCAATCGTCTTTTTCCTCAGCTTTTCGCCTCGGTTCATCTTAGATACTTTCTGGCGATCTTCTCTATCGCAATCAGGTCCGAATAGCAGCACTAGTCGTTCTTTCAGCTTTTGACTTTGCTGGCGTTTTCGTACTTTTCTTATGCCATTCTTTTCAGATAATTTATTGTTACTATAAAGCTTAGACATTTTTCGTTTGAAGATGCAATACGTCTTGATTCTGTGTCGCTCTACACTAGAATGATCATGTTTAAAGAAATCTGGGTATTTATTTAATTGTTCGGTAGTTCGTTAGCCAATCAGAGAGCAGGTAGTTCGTTAGCCAATCAGAGAGCAGCCCGTCACGCCCTAATACTACTACAGTGACGTCATGGCTTCTGAGATGACGTGGTGTGTTCATATCCAAATTACATCTCATTGACTCGTTAGCTAATCCGAGAGCAGCAAATCATGCCCTATTACATCTAAGGTGACGTAGTAACGTCTAAAGTGACGTGGCAAATTCACATCCAAATTAGAAATACCTGATTGTAGTATTATAGTAATTTTTTATTTCAAGAATCAAAATATGTTGAAACAGGGATCTCAAATTGTTTGAAATGCTCAAGGAACAAGATAATTTTTGATAATTTTTTGTAAACGTTTAACTCTGAGTGTTCGAAACCGGGAAACATGCTATAAATATGGAGATCTTTCATAACAAAAATTATTGACATAATATACCGAACTAAAAGAACCGTGGAAGATCTGAATTTTCGGCTGTTTTGCAAAGTTAATTTCAATTTAGCAAAACAAAAAAACGTAAAAAATTCATTTCACGAATAGTTAACAAATAATTGATATATACGATTCTGCCTACAAAGCTGACTGAAAAATTCATTTTCCCTATTGTTTTTCCACGTGGCCACGCCAATGTATTCACAGATGTTTCTTCAGCTAGATCAAGCCCAAAAAATTAATTTATGTAGGTATGTAAATAATACATGTACAATTCTTGTGACAAAAACATTTCGATTAGCCAATTCCTTAGGATGACGCCATTTTGACAGTAAATATGGACACGACAAATTTTGTTTTCTCACAAAAAATAAGGATAATTCCTAAAATATACTATTCGAAAGAATTGACGAAAAAAGGAATGAACCTTTTACGACGTTTTGAATTCCCACTTGAAACTTCAATATTCACGAATTTTCAAATACACTAAGGCGACGTCGTGACTTATAAGGTGACGTAGTACGTTCCATCCACCTCATTGACACGTTGGCCAATCAGAGAACAGCATATCATCAACTGATACCTCTAAGGTGCGCTTTAACGTTTAAAGCGACGTGTTAATTTCAAACGCAAATTAGAAATCCGCTATTGTTGAATGGTATTTCTTTATTTCAAGAATTGAAATATATTTAAAAAAAATTACAATGGATCTTCAATTGTTTAAGACAATATCAAGCAACATGGTATTCAAATTTTTTTAAGCGTTCGATTGCGCGAATTGAAAATCAAGAAAGTTGTTATAACTTTGAAGATATTCACAATGCAATATATTTTTTTGCAATATGTTTTTGTGCCACTCTACACCTGAATGATCTTGTTTAAGGAAATTCCATTGCTATCAACCCTCGTTAATTCGCTAATACACTAAATTCAAATCTTTTATTGATGTCTGTCTTTTATTGAAGCTGTTTTGACCGTTTAGCCCACTGACCTGAGTTCAAGTACCAAGCGTTTTCAGGTCGCATCAGTGCCCCTCGCATGACCTTCATATTGAACATATAGCCGGGACCAAGGGCTTCCGAAGCACGATGGTATGTCGGTATGTCAGGGTATTCGAACCCGGTTTTTCTGGGTAGCAGGTCAGTATTGCACCAGTTTAGCTACCAATTCTATATGTTGAAGCACTGTAATTCTCTATTTGATGAATTAAAATATATCCAGAAACAAAAAAATGTAACAAAGTATCCCAAAAGTTTGAGACAATATCCAAAAAAATATGATAATCAAATTTTTTTTTGAACGTTCGTACTATGATTATTGAAAATCATGCAATTTTTTCCCCTTTGAAATGTTTCAACCTTTCGTGATGTTATGAATTTTCAGATGAAACTTTAATACAATATGTACAAAATTTTTCCAATTTCCTTCAATCTTCCGAATGTTTATATTTTATTCAACTTGCTAGAAATTTGAAACTATTTTGCAAACTTACAAACGCTTATAAAATATTCCCAAATCATCAAACTTCTGATTTTTATTTTCATCAAGTTTTTAATTTTATTTTAATGTTTCATCTAAGTGTTTACTAAGAGTTCTTCATGTGCTTTTCAAACTTTGATAATAACAAGCTCTATTTCTCCACCTCCTGGAAAGCATTAAAATCAATTAGAATTGAAAATAAATTTCCCGGAATTTCTAGATAATTGTCATATCGAAACTTTTCAATTCAAACATGTTCATTTTTTTTTCCAACTTTCAGCCTGTAGCGTCCGTTTGTCGGGTAAATGGTGCACCAATTGTCGGCACTATTTACCCGACTTCGGAATTTGTAATAAGTCACGTTGTGCCAGTTTTTATGACGGTACCTGCTAGGGAAAAGAAGCTTCCCTTCGAGCGGGACCGGACATTCGGTATTTGTGCTCGACAACGAGAGGTAGCGAATATTTGGCTTGTGTACTTCGAAAGTAAAATCGTTATTCCGACTTGTAAAGCAGTGTTTTGATTCCCACTGAAATAAACCCTATCACCAACACACTAAAAATTGGTGACGCCGACGTGATTTAAAACTCTTAAGTGTGTGATAGCGAATTTAGTGTCGGAATAAAATATGCCACGTGAAAACGGAACCCCCGAAACTTCCGCGCCTGTAATGAACGTGCACGCTGCACGTACTTTTCGCGCGCCCGTATTTTTGGCGGACAGAATTAAAGTGTGGTTCACTTTATTAGAAGTTCAGTTCGTCACATCGTTAATCTACGACGATGACTCGAAATACTGTCATGCCATCTCAAGTTTACCCGAAACGGCTATCAGTCAAATTGAGGACATTTTGACGACACCACCGGAAACCGACAAGTACAAACACCTCAAAAGTACTATGATCGAGCGTTTTACGGAATCTGATAGTGTACGAGTGCGAAAATTACTTGAAGGAGAAGTTATGGGTGATCGTAAACCGTCAGTATTTTTCCGCGCTCTGAGATCCCACGCTACCTCGTCAACATCGGACAATTTTATATTAGACTTGTGGAAAACTCGCCTACCCGCTAACCTGCAGACGGTGTTAGCAGCTTCCAGCGAAGACTCCGTCGACAAAATATTAAAATTGGCCGACGCGGTTCACGAAATATCCGCAAACCGACAAGTCAATGCCGTCGGAGACCTTTCCGGGCTCGTGAACCAGATTGAACGACTCACTCTTCAGGTAAAGGAATTGATTCGCGATCGTAGGCGCTCAAGATCCCGGACGAATCAAAATCGTTCTTCGACACCCGGAAATTCTCGTGATAATTCATTAAGCCACAAATTGTGTTTTTATCACAAACGATTTAAAGAGCGGGCAACTAAGTGTCGTAGGGGATGCACCTGGTCGGGAAACGAAGGGCGCCGTCAGTGAATTCGGCGAACGCCGACGGACTTCACCCTCGCCGGATTTTCATCAAAGATGCGAACTCAAAAAATCTTTTCTCGTGGACACCGGTGCGGACTTATGTGTGTACCCGCGAAGTTGGCTCAATACTACTTTAAAAAAGGGTGAATACGAACTTTTTGCAGCCAACGGTTCAACAATTGCAACCTACGGCAACGTTCCACTAAATTTAAATTTTTCGTTGCGCCGCGAATTTAAGTGGCGATTTGTAGTCGCAGACGTCAATTCCGCAATCATCGGTATTGATTTTCTTGCCCATTACGGTTTGCTTGTCGATTCAAGAAATAAGTGCTTGATCGATAGAACCACTGGACTTTCATCGCGTGGATATTCAGCAAAGGAAGATTTGCCTTCGGTAAAAACAGTTACTGGAGCATCTGTTTACCACCAGCTCCTTGCCAAGTTTCCAGAACTTACGCAACCACCAGTATTCCGGAAAACTGAAATCAGGCACAACGTTCAGCATCACATCGAGACAACGCCCGGACCTCCAGTTCACGCGAGGCCGCGACGCCTTGCACCTGATCGCTTGAAACAAGTGAGAGCCGATTTTGACCTGATGATGCAGCAAGGAATCCTGCGACCCTCCAAGAGCCCCTGGTCAACACCACTACACGTTGTTCCAAAAAAGGATGGCGAAACTTGACCATGTGGGGATTATAGAGCACTCAATGCCCGTACTGTTCCAGACAGGTACTCTCCACCCCACATCGAAGACTTTGCGCAAAACTTGAATGGTAAGCAGATCTTCTCGAAGATTGACTTAGTGCGCGCATTTAATCAAATCCCTATCGCTCCGTGTGATATCGAAAAAGCCGCGATCATCACACCGTTTGGTCTCTTCGAACCTATGATGATGATGTTTGGACTTCGTAACGCCGCGCAAACGTATCAGCGTTTCGTCGATAAGGTTTTGCGTGGTTTCGATTTTGTTTACGCGTACATTGACGACTTTCTGATCGCGTCGGAAACCGAAGAACAGCATTTGGCCCATTTAGAAACATTGTTTAATCGTCTCGCGTCATACGGCATTGTAATCAACCCCGGGAAGTGTGTTTTCGGCGTTAGTGAAATAACGTTTCTCGGATATACGGTTAACGCGAATGGTATTTTCCCATTGAAAGAGCGTGTGGAGGCGATATCCGAATTCCCCTCGCCAAAGAGTATCAAAGATCTACGCCGGTATCTAGGTATGTTCAACTTTTACCGTAGATTCGTACCGCGCGCGGCTAAGATCTTGCACCCTTTGAATCAAATGTTGGTCGGCTCCAAAAAAGGCAAAGACCCTGTAAATTGGAATGATGAAGCTCGTGAGGCCTTTTCGGAATCAAAAAAAGCCCTCGCAGAGGCAACTTTGTTAGTACATCCGGTTCCAGGCGTACCTATTTGCATCAACACGGACGCTTCCGATTTTTCCGTCGGTGCCACGTTGCAACAATTTGTAAATGGATCCTGGCAACCCCTTGCGTTCTACTCAAAATCCCTAGATGCACCTCAACGCAAGTATAGTGCGTACGATCGGGAACTGTACGCCGTTTACTGCGCGATCAAACATTTTAGACATATGATAGAGGGTAGAATTTTCACCATATTCACGGATCACAAACCGCTGACTTTTGCCTTTAATCAGAAGTTAGAAAAGTGTTCTCCGCGTCAGTTTCGGCACTTAGATTTTATCTCGCAATTTTCAACCGATATACGATACGTTAAAGGTTCGGAAAATTTCGTAGCCGATACTTTGTCGCGCGTCGAGGCAATAGCGTCGTCCGTTGATCACAACTCTCTCGCCCAGGCTCAAAAAGCGACGCTGAGTTACGGAGTTGCTGAGTTCTGATCGGTCATCTCTGAAACTGCATAGAGTTCATTTTCCGGAACAAAATGTTCATTTATACTGCGACATGACAAACAACGTCGTACGGCCGTATGTCCCGTTGTCCTTGCGTCGCGCGGTATTTAATTCACTACACACGCTATCGCATCCAGGCATACGTGCTACACAAAAGCTCGTCGCATCGCGTTTTGTTTGGCCCGAAATGAACAAAAACTGCAACGATTGGACTCGCGCTTGTACCCCTTGCCAACGTTGTAAGATTACCCGTCACGTGTCTGCCCCGGTGGAGCAATTTGAAAAATTAGCTGGTCGTTTTGAGCATATTCATATCGACATCATCACGATGAGTTATTGTCGTGGATTTAGATATTGCTTAACGTGCGTCGATCGTTTTTCGCGCTGGCCCGAGGTGATCCCAATTGTTGATATGCAAGCTTCCACTGTCGCGACCGCCCTGCTCTCAACGTGGATTGCTCGTTTTGGTGTCCCTTGGCGCATTACTACCGATCAAGGACGCCAATTCGAATCTGACCTCTTCGCAGAGCTTTGCAAATTGTTGGGCACCAAACGGGCAAGAACCACCAGTTATCACCCGCAAACTAATGGTTTAGTCGAAAGATTCCACCGACAGTTAAAAGCCGCGATCAAATGCCACGGGGAGGGAGATTGGGTCGCGATTTTACCCCTTGTGTTGCTCGGTATTCGAACCGCCGTTAAGGAAGACCTCGGTACAACCGCCGCAGGATTAGTTTACGGTTCCGGTATACGTTTATCCTCACGAGCGATTCAAATCCAACATCGAGCTACGTCGATAAATTAAAACGGCACGTCCATAACGTTCGACCAACACCCATCCGACGACACGGTGACAAGAAAATTTTCGTATTCAAAGACTTAGCAACTTCATCGCGTGTTTTCCTTCGTCATGACGCCGTTCGTGGACCTTCCGATCCACCGTATGACGGACCATACAAGGTGATCGAACGGGGTGACAAGACGTTTGTGATCGACATTGGTGGTGAAAAAGTGCGCGTTTCAATCGACCGACTAAAACCCGAGTTTGTGTTGCCTGAATTGTAATCGTCCAACCACTCGTTCTGGACGGACCGTGCGTTTCCCAAACCGCTATCAGGCTGGTTTTAATTAGGTTTTTTTTTTTGTATATAGATATATTCTTTTTTTTTCTTTAATAGCCTTTATTTTATTTTTTTTTCTTTTCGAAGTTCTTGTAATCGTAAAATTGTGATTATTTTGTAATATTTTCTTGTATCGTGTTACTGCACTGGTAGGAGGGTGATGTAGCGTCCGTTTGTCGGGTAAATGGTGCACCAATTGTCGGCACTATTTACCCGACTTCGGAATTTGTAATAAGTCACGTTGTACCAGTTTTTATGACGGTACCTGCTAGGGAAAAGAAGCTTCCCTTCGAGCGGGACCGGACATTCGGTATTTGTGCTCGACAACGAGAGGTAGCGAATATTTGGCTTGTGTACTTCGAAAGTAAAATCGTTATTCCGACTTGTAAAGCAGTGTTTTGATTCCCACTGAAATAAACCCTATCACCAACACACTAAAAGCCTATTTCGCCTTTTTATCTTCAAACTGTTATAAACATAAAACTTCAAATGCTTCTTTTCATATACTAATATTGTTGTTTCATTGATTTTAAGTATACATTATATTACATTATATTTATCTTTGATGGAACTCTCAATTAAAAATATCACTAAGGAAGTCCAAATCTCGTAAAATTTCTCAAAAACAAAAAGTTGTTGAGCAGTGAACATGACAACCCTTTGGCAGATTATATGAAACAAAAAGAAAAACCAAATGCGCTTGAAAAGTGATAGATGTCATAGGAAATCAGGAAAACTTTTCTCCTTTTTGTCAATTTTCTTATTCGTAGGAAAGAACTTCTCCTGATTATTGCTTACATAAACCAACCCATCACCTTTCAAACGCATTTTGTTTTTTTTTTGTTTCAAATAATCTGGGAACGCGTTATGAAGTTCATCGTACAAATCCTCTTTCAGACACCTCAGGAGATTCTCTGTCACGGACATGCTGATTACCTTCAATTGAACATTTGGTCAATTTTAAAAAATACATTCTAACTTTGTACTATAAAGTGTTCTTAGAATCAACCAACAATATTCATATACTCAAATAAACAAAAATAATGAGAACATACTTATTTCGCCGTAACATTTAATACATTTTACAAAAAATATTTCTTTTCCTTTTCTTTGTCATTCCTGTCCGTCTTATGCCAGTAAATTTCGAATAAAAGAATCGATCAAAATAATTTCGTCAAATTTAAATATACCAAGTATAAGTACATCGTGTCATAATTTCAATATTTCGAAGTTTATGTACTTCGATTGTTCAAAAAATGACGCAAAGAGCAACAACCTCTGGAAAAAAATTTGAACAATCGAAATACATAAACTTCGAAATATTGAAATTATGACACGATGTACTTATACTTGGTATATAAGTACATCGTGTCATAATTTCAATATTTCGAAGTTTATGTACTTCGATTGTTCAAATTTTTTTCCAGAGGTTGTTGCTCTTTGCGTCATTTTTTTTCTACTACTTCACCCTTTTTTTCGTGTCCCTAATAAATTCCACAGGAATTCTTTGTTTCATTTTTTTTTTGTCCTTCGCATCTCTCGTATAACACTTTAGAAGAACTGTTGTCAATAAAATTCGAGTAAAACAATATCCATCATAATAATTTCGTTAAATTTTCAACATACCAATTAGACCATGTCATAGTTAAAACGTTCTGAAATTTATTTCGGTTCGCATAGCTTGAAAAGGTTATCAAACAGGTCGTTCATTTTTGCATCCTTTTCTGGTGCAACTTTCGTTTCAATTTCCCCTTTTTCTTCTTCAACGTTTTGAACGTATCGTAGTGCTTAAAACACCTCTCAAACAATTCGTCAATTTTAGGATCTGTTACAATCCGCTTTTCTTCCTGTCTCTGATCGGATACTTTAACGTATTGCTCTTCCTTTGCATCCTTTTTCGGGAATTTTAAATCTACGTCGGAATCGTATCCAAAGAGATCAATCGTCTTTTTCCTCAGCTTTTCGCCTCGGTTCATCTTAGATACTTTCTGGCGATCTTCTCTATCGCAATCAGGTCCGAATAGCAGCATTAGTCGTTCTTTCAGCTTTTGACTTTGCTGGCGTTTTCGTACTTTTCTTATGCCATTCTTTTCAGATAATTTATTGTTACTATAAAGCTTAGACATTTTTCGTTTGAAGATGCAATACGTCTTGATTCTATGTCGCTCTACACTAGAATGATCATGTTTAAAGAAATCTGGGTATTTATTTAATTGTTCGGTAGTTCGTTAGCCAATCAGAGAGCAGGTAGTTCGTTAGCCAATCAGAGAGCAGCCCGTCACGCCCTAATACTACTACAGTGACGTCATGGCTTCTGAGATGACGTGGTGTGTTCATATCCAAATTACATCTCATTGACTCGTTAGCCAATCCGAGAGCAGTAAATCATGCCCTATTACATCTAAGGTGACGTAGTAACGTCTAAAGTGACGTGGCAAATTCACATCCAAATTAGAAATACCTGATTGTAGTATTATAGTAATTTTTTATTTCAAGAATCAAAATATGTTGAAACAGGGATCTCAAATTGTTTGAAATGCTCAAGGAACAAGATAATTTTTGATAATTTTTTGTAAACGTATTTAACTCTCGAAAAGGATGCAAAAATGAACGACCTGTTTGATAACCTTTTCAAGCTATGCGAACCGAAATAAATTTCAGAACGTTTTAACTATGACATGGTCTAATTGGTATGTTGAAAATTTAACGAAATTATTATGATGGATATTGTTTTACTCGAATTTTATTGACAACAGTTCTTCTAAAGTGTTATACGAGAGATGCGAAGGACAAAAAAAAAATGAAACAAAGAATTCCTGTGGAATTTATTAGGGACACGAAAAAAAGGGTGAAGTAGTAGAAAAAAAATGACGCAAAGAGCAACAACCTCTGGAAAAAAATTTGAACAATCGAAGTACATAAACTTCGAAATATTGAAATTATGACACGATGTACTTATATACCAAGTATAAGTACATCGTGTCATAATTTCAATATTTCGAAGTTTATGTATTTCGATTGTTCAAATTTTTTTCCAGAGGTTGTTGCTCTTTGCGTCATTTTTTTGAACAATCGAAGTACATAAACTTCGAAATATTGAAATTATGACACGATGTACTTATACTTGGTATATTTAAAATTTGACGAAATTATTTTGATCGATTTTTTCATTCGAAATTTACTGGCATAAGACGGACAGGAATGACAAAGAAAAGGAAAAGAAATATTTTTTGTAAAATGTATTAAACGTTACGGCGAAATAAGTATGTTCTCATTATTTTTGTTTATTTGAGTATATGAATATTGTTGGTTGATTCTAAGAACAC